>VNJN01006045.1:0-155839 GCA_008042485.1 Drosophila mayri | reverse complement strand
AGAAATATATTATAACATAGATTATTCTTATTTTTATCATTAACCCAATAATGAATATGCCCATATTCTTAGGGTAGCAAAGTAGCAAAAGACCAAATATTCTTGCTGGGCCAAAATGAAATGATCGCATACATGCATCCGTGTACGTGAATGCATGAACACGCATACATATAAAAAAGAAGCCAAGCGCAGAGCGACCTTCTTCAAGACGCACCACTTTGCGACTGACTCTCGAAATCAGTGTGCGAGCGTAAGAATGAGAGAGAGAGAGCAATTAGAGCGCACCCAGAGCTTCGGGGCCTGTCGCTCACAGCTCTGGGGCCTGTCGCTAAGAAATTTTTGTGGACATTTTCGTTGTATGAAATGAGTAGTCTATATGTTGTATGGTTAGTGCTCACACGCACACTCACACGCCCCTTCGCACACCGGCGCACAATAATTTACGCAAGACCAAACCCAGTTGTTTGTGTTTGTGCCGCTGATGACTCAAAGAGATGGCCAAAATACGCGCTATCAGCGTTAATAATAAATTTGTGGAGTGCCAGGAAAAGAGTACAGAGAGAGATATTGCTAGTTATGTGGAAAAAAATACATGGCCTTAAAAGGCGGCAGGTTTCAGTTTTCCATTAGCGCAGTAATTCGAGCCCACTCATACACGCAGAAGATAACGGTAACTCAGCTGCAGACATTTAATCTCTGCATTACATACTCGTTTTTCCTCCGTTTTTTGCACGCAACAAACGCATCTGCCGCAACAGAAAAACAAAAACAAAAACAAGAACTAGTATTAGAGCCAGGCGAAAGTTGAATCTCAGCTCAGTTGCCATATCCTCTTCCCCTCTCCTCTTCTTTTTCCTGATGCATTTCCCACTCTTAATTGCCAGCCATTTGTTTTAAGCTACTTAAAGACAAAAACAACTTGTGTGTGCCGCCGGTGCAATAAACTCATTGGCATTGGCAGTAGTAAAGCAGAAAAAAAGCATCTGCGCATCCACTCTCTCTGAGAGTTTTCCCCCATTTTCCGCCAACACAAAGCCCAAGCTTTCTCCATCGTTGCAAATTGTGCAAGATTTGAAGCTTGCACAAAATCCTGCCGGCTCCAAATGCGAAATCCATTTTCATTGCCACTCCGGTGGCTGGCCCCAAATGGTCAAGCGGCGCTTTTCCCAAAAAAGGCCACAAAACTTACGTTTGAAGTTGTGACAAAGCTGCTGCTAACAGCGGGTTAACAGCGAGACTCCTGTCAGAACTCCGAATGCTTACTCCGAATCCGAACCATGGGCGTGCGCTCCGTTTAGGGTGTGTTCTTCAATAGTGTGTGTGTGTAAATCCTAATTGTGTTTCTCAGTCCTGTTGACCCAGTTGGAGGTCCGGAGCGATTCATATGTTTCGTGGACCAACTTGTTTCGATTTTGCCTTTAATGTGTCGCCACCGTCGCCGTCGCATCCGCAGTGATACACACACAACTAAATGAGCAAGGAGTGGTCGCCACTCGGGCTCCACCTTTGCGGCTTCTGCCAGTGCCCGCTAACCAAATCCAAGCCCTTTGTATGGCTGCCAGTGTTGTGACCGCCGCTGCTTGAGCAAAGCAAAAGAAACGAACGAATCCGCCAAGGAATGTCAATTACATAATGTGCTTGCTTCGTATTTAGAGTCTTTAAGAGTCCTGCAGCAAGTCCCAAAAAATAGACTGCACTATGTTCTCCTGCTGTCGAGCGAATGCCAAGGCAGGCAAAAAGGATAAGGCCAGCAAGGACAAGGAGGAGGGCGCAGAGCCGCAGCAGGAGCTGGCCAACGAGAAGGGTGAACCGCAGTTAAATGGCAAACCGGAGAAGGAGCCGCTTACAGAGTCACAAAAGGAGCCGCCGCTGCAGGAGTCTTCCATTAAGGCAGAAAAAACAAGTGAAGCGGATAATCCGGCAAAGGAGGAAGAGACCCTGGCAAAGACCGACACTACTGGTATTGACACATCCCTAAGTATATACACACTCCTCTCTCTGTCCACCCATCCGGCAGCTCAACAGCTGGGCAGAGAACACTCGGCTTTTGTGTCCTCTCCGGAACGAGCCCCGGATCACTGCACATTTACTGCAGCTCTGACCAGGAGCTTTATTCTACTTCCTGTCTTTTCATTTTGAACTTGTGTACTTCAAGTGGCACTTGGTGCCGGCTTAAGTTTACTTTTTTAGTTGGTTTTTACTGCACCTTGTGTAAATTTTATAGTATATGTATGTAGTGAGGAATTTATTAAGGAATAGTGCCGATTCCGAGTTGATTAATGAGAAATAGCCAATGATATTACTCACACTACATGAGTATAATTTTATTTTTATAAAACGATTAAATCGTGCACATCGCTCAAAGTGTCCGCATGTATGATAGTACAAGGACGGCCACAAATATAGAAACTTAAATCGAGGTTATGGGGTATATTCAAAATTATTTTCAGTTTCTTTGCTTACAAAGTATTTGCTCTAAAAATAACTTGTTTGAATATTTAAATATATTTATCAATACAGCTTAAATGAAGATAACAAACAACATTTTGTAAATAATTAACAATAGTATCTACTTTAAAATATTTTATTGCAATGATTTAATTACTTTAATCAGATCTTATATCATTTATACTAAAATAATGTCTTCTCAGAGCTACAGATAATTCCGATATGAGTTATAAATAAATAATAATGCTTTTTTAAATGCAATAAATTGCATAAGTTAAGGCCATGAGCAAACCAGGAAGCGATGATAGCTAAGATTATAGTGAAGTAATCAACTCAAGTATCGGCGCTTTCCTTAATAATCGTTTGTGCCATTAAAGCCATCATGTAAAGTAATCGTAAGCAACACTTCCACAGTCAATCCAACTCCGGCTGAAGCGGCTAATAAATCACCAACTTCAGCACCAGCACCTGAACCAGCTCTAGAGGCTGAAACATTAGCCCGCTCCACGCACTCCTCTACATCCACGGCACCACCTGCTTCGATGACCAGCGCCGGGGCGGATGAGGAGGATGATGTTGTGGTGGCTGCAGTTACACCGACCACACCACCACCCCAACCGCCACCTACGAAGAGCTGCCTTTCCAGGCACAACTCCACACATCAGTCAATCAAAAAGAAGGTGAACATCAGCAACCGGGCGGAGATCATTGAGCCGGAACCGCTGCCATTGCTTGTGATTGCTAGCCAAAACCAAGGGTCGCTTCTGGACGACGACGAGGTGTTCTCCGACTCACTGCCACCACCCAAGCGGGAGAGCATGTGTGCGCCGTATATCGAGGGGGATCTTGTGTCGGAGACATTGGCCTTTGCCCACGGATTGCCCTCCTGGTTCGACGATGAGCGACTCAACGAGATGTATGCTGCTTACTGAAGCGTTTCCCTATGGCCGGTTCTGGTTTCGCGACTTTAATATCAGGTTTATTTCTGATCTATACTTTTATTAATAACATATCCCAAACGGACTTCTAAACGGGGATCTAGGTAGTCAGTGGAAAAGCATTCAGCGGAATGAGTTCACTCAGATTCAAAATTATAAGTTTATTGATATGTTCGTTGTTTTAAAATTGGGAAATGCGATAACTCATTTGCCTAAGTAAGTTTAAACTTTAAAGCAAAGCTTTTAGTTTAGAAGATAATGCGAAACCAGAGCAGGTCTGTCAGGAGATTCCTCGCACAATTAGTATATACTTTCCTCTGACCTCGTTCTATGTCCAGCGGCTGCATCGAGCCACCGGTCACGCCGGTGGGACGCGACGAGCTGGAGTTGAAGCGCCAGCGTCTCTACACGGAGCTCCTGCGAGCCGCTCATGCGGCTGTGGAGCACAGCGTGGCCGTGCGGGGTATGGCAGACTCCGTTTGCTTGTTTTTTGAATCTCAGTTGTATCGTTACTTGGACTGTTTTTAGTTTCTTTGCTAAATGAAGCGCTCATCTTTGAGCGAGTGACTTTGTTTCAAGGATCATCTTCCCTGTCATGCATTTCCGTTAAATTTTTGTGTCATATTTGCATGTGGTTTTCCGTTTTCTTTGCCTCGAATTCTTGGGCTTAGCTTTGTATTTCCTTTTGCCATTCGTCACCCATCATCGTTCCCACACTCGTGATAAGGGAAATCCTTAGACGTGAAGTTTTAGTTTGAAAATTTGTATGTGTTTAGTGAGAGATGTTGTGAGTGCACGCTTTTTGGGGTCATCACGCTGATAAATTCACCTCTTCACCTAGATATTTTTTTCTAATGTTCAATTTGCATTTTTCTAAATGTAAATAAATATAAAAAGACTTGTTAAACAGGCTTACAATAATATTTTCCCTCTTTTCTCATATTCTGGTGCAGATAACGAGCCGGAAGCGAAGCCCGCGGCTTCTGTCGAGCACTTGGAAAGCATTTGCGAACGTTTGGAGACCCTCGTTGACCGATTGGAACGAACTCTTACGGCGCCGCAGCAGTTGCAGCCTCAGCCGCTTGAACTACCCACGCCCATTCTCCCGCCCCCGCCAACCGAAGAAGAAGTAGACGAAGCTCTTCCAGTAGCATTACCCGAAGTAGAAACACCACCGCCACCTTCGCCGCCGCCACCGCCTAGCAGCAGCAACATTATGAGTGTAGCAGGATTCGAGGATATTGTGGCGGGTCCGCTGAGCCAATATCTAGCTCTCTCCGCCAAGATTGGCGGCGATGTCGCCCAGCACGCTGAGCTCGTGAAGAGCGCCTTTGGGTGAGTTATCTTTTCCAACATTTTCCAAATAACGTTTCTAAATAAGTGCTTTCCGATGAACAGCTTTCAGCTGCAGTATGTGACGCTGGCCACGCAGATCGCCCAGCCGGCGCAGCCCAAGCAGGCGGAGCTTCTGAAGCCGACTTCGACGCAGATCAGCGCCATTCAGGACTACCGCGAGAAGCACCGCTCCTCGCCTTTCTTCAACCACCTTTCGGCCATCAGCGAGAGCATTCCCGCCCTGGGCTGGGTGTGTGTGGAGAAGACTCCGGGTCCGTATGTAAAGGAAATGAATGACGCCGGACAGTTCTACACGAACCGCGTGCTGAAGGAGTGGAAGGAGAAGGATGTTAAGCACGTGGAGTGGGCTCGTTCCTGGGTGCAGACGCTGACCGAACTGCAGGCCTATATTCGCCAGTACCATACCACTGGTCTGGTTTGGTCCGGCAAGGGAGCTGCCCCCGCTGGAGGTGCCCCACCACCGCCACCACCCGGAGGCATGCCCCCACCACCACCACCATTGGATCTGAGCGCCCTGAAACTGGACAGCGCCGGAGATGATCGCAGCGCCCTGTTCGCTCAAATCAATCAAGGCGCCGACATCACCAAGAGTACGCATTCTTCTATATTGGTTGGCGAAACATTTAGTTAATTAATTTACTTTTATTACCTTTACAGACCTTAAGAAGGTCACCGGGGACATGCAGACCCACAAAAATCCCTCTCTGCGCACCGGACCGGCTCCCTTTAAGTCGCCTGCCCAATACGGCGGAAGTTCAAGCGGCGCTCCTTCGGGCCCGGCTCCTACCAAGCCGCCAGTGTTTGAGCGTGATGGCAAGAAGTGGATCATCGAGTACCAGAAGAACAACACCGGACTGCTGGTGGAGAACGCTGAGATGAACAACGTTGTGTACATGTTCCGCTGCGAGGGCTCAACACTGACCGTTAAGGGGAAGGTGAACAACATTGTGCTTGACTCGTGCAAGAAGTGCTCTCTGCTGTTCGACTCTGTGGTGGCCTCTGTGGAGTTCGTCAACTGCCAGAGCGTTCAGATGCAGGTGCTTGGTTCGGTACCAACGGTTTCAATCGACAAGAGCGACGGCTGCCAGATGTATTTGTCCAAGGACTCGCTGGGCGTGGAGATAGTGAACTCTAAGTCCTCCGAGATGAACATTCTCTTGCCCGACGCCAGCGGCGATTATGTAAGTTTTACTTATGTTATTATTATTTATAATATTAATATATCTTTTTATTTTTCGTTGCAGACCGAGTTGGCTTTACCGGAGCAGTATAAGACCACCATTGTCGGCAAGACCCTAAAGACTGTGTGCGTGGACAGCCTCGGCTAATGTGGTTGTGGTTGGCCATGCCAGGGATCCGTTGCTTCTCCTCTAACCATCATCAGCAACAACAGCATTAGCCAGTCAGCAGCAATCATAAATGTATTTAATCTTAAGCGTAAATTTTTCTTACTTCCGAGATTCTGATCAAACTTTTCGTACCAAACCCTGATTGTATTAATGACGTGTTGCCAAAACTTTTGCTATTCTGGCTAAGTGGGAAGAATATTTAAATAATTTATTTCTATGGAAAACCGACGCCCACAAAAACAAAACAAAAAAAAACCCAATGTATTTATATATATCGAGAGTGTGCTTAATGATAACGGAGAGCATGGAACTCGATCTTTTAAGCAGTCTTCACTCGATCATCAGAAGTAACTCTCTTTTTATATTCTATTTAAATAAAATTTAAACATTTTTTATCAGATATTTGGGTGGAAAAATATAAAAATATTTAAATGGGTTTATCTAGCTGTGCTGCTCGTCCAGCTTAGCTTGAATTTCTTATCCAAGCTTTAAAGTCTCTGCCGTAATCTAAGCAATTTTCTTATCCTATACAAATTTCGGAAATCCCTCCACTTTGTAGGAAATGAGTAAGTTTTGGTCAGTCATTCGGTAAGTTTTGGATTTAATAATTAAATTAAGATGTCATTGCATTTTTTATCAGATAAAAAACATGAGAACTCGATTTATTGCTACGTACATTTACAATTTCTTTAATATAGCCAAGCTCAGAATGAGAGGGTTGGGGTTAGGAATGGCTGGTGGCTAATACTGGTGACCCTAGATCTTCTTGTACTCGA
The DNA here is from genome assembly GCA_008042485.1 of Drosophila mayri. Lineage (NCBI taxonomy): Eukaryota > Metazoa > Arthropoda > Insecta > Diptera > Drosophilidae > Drosophila > Drosophila mayri. The sequence continues at coordinate 148,972 of VNJN01006045.1, read as the reverse complement.
TCCGTTCCACCTTCACCTCGTCGCCGATCAGCTGGTACACGTACGTGACCACCGTGGTGCTCTGGATGTCCATTAGGACGAAAGAGGGCACCACATTGCTGTCCAGCGGATTGAAGGCTCCGGTGGCCGAGCCCGGGTTGATGTAGAACTTATTGCCATGCTCGTATGCCTCGAACTTGTACGTGTGCCCCGTGATCAGGATGTCAACGTCCAGCTGCCGCTGAATGAGAGCCAGTGCTTCTGGGTCGCCTCGCGGCACCACTTGGTGGCCGTGGCACAGGCCGATGCGGAATTGGCCCACAGTGACCACCTTCTGTTCCGGGTAGCTAAGATTCTCGTCAAAGTCGCCGCGCACAATGTGCACGTCATTGGCTAGCGACTTGAGGTAATCGTAGGACTCCTTGGTGCAGATGTTGCCGGTGGCCAGGATGTGGTGGATGCGACCCGGCACCAGCAGCTTCTTGAACTTGGCCGGTAGGCTGCTGCACCGGTGCGGGATATGCAGGTCGCCGAGTACCAGAACCAGCATCTTAGTGTCCTTTGTTGCCGTTTGTTTTGTTTTCCAAAATAAAAAAAATTGTGAAACGCCCAGCAATCAGCCGATAGGTGCCGTGTGTATATCGATAGCGATAACTCTTGTATCGAAGAGAACTTAAAGCGTGGTGGGTAAATAATTTTAAGTTTTTGGAAACAATTTTAAAAAATTGCAACCTTAATTTTTTCAACACGGATAAATGCATGGAAACAGATGTTTTAAATAAACTTAAAAAATTAAAGTAATAAAATAACTAGGTGGTTAATACCATATTTCCGTTACCAAGCAACTACCCCGCAGCAAAGTTGTTTATTTTTCAAATCAATAAAAAGAAAATCATAGTTCTTACCAGTCGGAGGCATTTACTAAATTCACCGAAAGACATGGCTGACCAAAACGAGCTGGACCAACTAGCCACTGCCGAACTGCTGAGGCTTCAGCGGCAGCATCGGGGTCTCCAGCTGGATCTGCGCGGACTACTCGAAGAAAAGGCCAAGCGGCTTAAAAAGCAGAACCACATGATTAATGTTCTGCAGGTGGAGCACCAGAAGCTGAAAGAGGAGATTAAGACACTGGAGGGTGGCACTCATGCCCGCAAGAACACGAATGTGGGTTCCACAAGCTCCTCAAATGAACGAGATACACATGACCTAGAGATTTTTGTTCTTGCAGAAGGAGAGACACTTGGGTACTCTGCAGGGCCAACAGGCTGACCTCCAAAGAGTGCTCCAAAACGAACGGACAAATCTGTGGGAGCTGGAGGGGCACATTCGAAAAATGGAGAAGGAGATTGACGCCTTGCGTCGAAACGAGGTACCCGACAACTGTTACAAAGACACCATCTGCAAAGTCCAAAAGAGTGTCGTCAAGCTGGAGAACCGCCTCGATGTGGTGAACAAGAAGTGCAGTGATGTGCTTACGGAAAACAGCAAGATGCGGGACGCCATCAACCACATGCTACAGGATCGGTGAGAAAATCTCTTACAAATCGAATCGATTTCTTTCCCTCTTTAACCTCTGATGCAACTCCAGGGCGAACTTTAACGACATGTGGCAGTCGATGGTTACACAGTTTAACGAGGGTAAGAAATTCATCATGGATCTGATCGATCAGTCGACCTTGGCTTTCGATCAGCGGGAGGAGCTCTGCAATAAGTTGTCCGCGCTGAAAGACCGCAACGAAAACGACAAGGTGATGCACATCCAGGAGATGCGCGAGATGCAGCGTCGTCTGGAACACGACGCCAAGCTGCAGAAGTTCTTTGATATCAAGGGCCAAAAGCGCCTTAATCCAGAGCTGGAGCAGCGCGAGCTGGACAAGAAGCAAAACCAGAAGGAGAACTACGAGCGACAGCTCTTGGAGTACAAGGATATCATCGAGAAGATCAAGTTGCTGTATGGCGAGGAGGATGCTGATCGGCTAGTGGCCCAGTTCAAGCGGCAGGAGGACGAGAACTTTGCCCTCTTCAACTATGTCAACGAGCTGAGCCACGAGGTGGAGGTGTTGAACGACTCCACTCAGGAGTTGACCGATGAAATAGGTCAGTTAAAGCTAAAGGCAATTTTTATAAAAATGCATATATCTAAATCAAATTCACCCACAGAACGGCAGAAATCGGAGCAGACCGAAAAAGAATTGAAGCTAAAAACCGAAGCCTTGGATTATCTAAATGCCGAACGGGAGCGAATCGAGAAACTGGCCGAGGAGACTAGGGAAAGGAAGCGCACCCTAAGCATTCGCCTAGAGCAGCTGCTCAAGGGCATTGAGGATATTTTCAGGTGACATACTTAAATAATATTTTTGTAATATATAATTAATGGGTTGTGCCTTTCCTTATAGGCAACTGGCTTGCAACGATGCTCCCATTCTGAATGTCCTGAGCACCAAGACCTTCTTGACAGTCCACAATGTGAAGCTTTTCATTGGCGTTATCGAGCGTCGGGTTAATCTGATCATTAGTGCCATCAATATAGAGGATAATTCCAACAAGATACTGGCCAGAAAAGATCGGGTTCCCAAATTCAATATAAGGGAGTCTGCCAAAACAAAAACTTAAGGATTTTGAAGGACAAACGTGCTGCAAATGAAAATTTTAACTAATATCTATTTAATGAATATTGAAACTATGTACTATGGATTAGCTTTTTACTATATGAAAGTATTATTCCAATTAAATATAAACTAACACAACATTAATATATGAATCAATTAAAAGGTGTTTTTAAATTCTGATATTATTTTTAAAATTTTTGCCTGCGAAGCAAGGCGATTTTTTATAAATATCGAGACACCCTACTAAAATCATCGACCGTCGCCCATCGCTATTGATAAAAAAATAAGCCGGTGAAAAATGGACGCGGAACAGACAACAAGTAAAGAAGGTGCGTTTTGTAAAGCCAATTAATGAAGAAACCAACTGATTATGGCCTGTAATTATAGCCGAGGCGAGCATCGACCTGCTGGTGATCGTGTTGGACACGAATCCGTCCCAGCACATCGTTCGCCAGAACCCACAGAACCTCACCCAAATCTTGGAGGCGGTGATAGCCTTTGGGAATGCGCACCTCATGCAAAAGGCCCAGAACAAGCTGGCTGTGTTATCCTGCTCCCACCATGCCACGTGAGTAGAGTCCTTAGGGTGTATTGGTCCATATTGACTGCTATACTCCATGGCAGTAACTTCCTGTACCCGCAACCGAGACGTCCAGTGGAATTGCGCCAGGTCGATGGACAATATGAGGCTTTCAGTCTGGTGGAGAAGACAGTGAAGCAGCAGCTGGGCAGCATCCTGATGAATGCTCCACGTCTCAGTGCTCCCTGCGAGAGCCTCCTCGCTGGGAGCATGTCCATGGCGCTGTGCTACATTTCCAGAGTAAATAAACGTGAAATCGAATCTAAATCCTATATATTTATGTATATATATCAATATTTTGTCCTACAGCTGCAACGCAACGTGCCCCCTGGCGTCAAGATGCACTCCCGTATTTTGGTTTTGACCGGCAGCAACGAGTGCGCGTCCCAGTACATGACCTACATGAATGTCTTCTTTACCGCCCAGAAATTAGACATTGTGATCGATACCTGCGCCTTGGACAAGACGCTCAGCTTGCTCCAGCAGGGCTGTGATATTACCTCCGGGCAGTTCCTCAAGGTCACTCAGCTGGACGGCCTTCTGCAGTACCTCTTGTGGGTCTTTCTGCCCGCCCCGCAGATGCGGAACAAGCTGGTCTTGCCGCCGCCACCGAAGGTTGACTACCGCGCCTCCTGCTTCTGTCATCGCGAACTCATCGACATTGGCTACGTCTGCTCCGTTTGCCTGTCTGTGTTCTGCAAATATAGTCCGATTTGCACCACATGCCAGTAAGTAGAGCTTATGGGTGTGCTTTAGCCTTCTTATACTTACGGATTTGTTTTATTTTTACAGTACAATCTTCAAGAGTCCCGGTCCTTTGCCCGTAAAGGGTAAAAAGAAAAAGAAGACGGAGAAACAAATGTAATTTGAACAGTTTATTAAATTACAATTCTAAATTAACGGACTTTAAAGGCTACCAGCTCTACATTTATACACTGCAACAAATTCTGTAGATTACGCATTTCTGGTTATCTTACTGAAGTACATTGGCCCGAAGTTGGCAGGCAAAAACGGCACCACCATCTGTCCATACTTGAGTCCTTTAGGGTGCTCAAACTTGAAGATGTCACTGAAAAGCATTGTTGGCTGACTTAAATCCTTAATGGTGGCCGTAATGCCGTACTCGGTGAAGACTTTCTGCAGGGCCATGTGCACCACGCCGTCGTTCTGAATGGGCGACAGCGAGCAGGTGGAGTAGACTAAGCTGCCACCTGGCCGCAGCAGGCGCAGACAGTTTGCCAGGATACCCGCCTGCAGTTCAGGTATGCGTAGCCGCTCCTTAATGCGCGTTGGTTTGAAGATGTTGTTATCCTGGGTATTAAGCACATGTCGATCGGTGGTGCAGGGCACATCCACCAGGATCTTGTCGAACTGCTCGTATTGGTCGAGGTTGCGAGCATCGCTCTGGCTAAAGATAAGCCTCTTGCCCGCCCACCGGTCCTTGTAGTCGAACAGATACTCCTGCAACACTTTGCGCAATTTGTTTAAACGGGACTCTTGGATATCATTGCACACCAAGTGATCCAGATGCAGCGTCTGTAGCATTAGCAGTGATTTGCCTCCGGGCGAGGCACAGGCGTCAAGAACCCGCTCTCCGGGTTTTACCTGCAGGAAAAGAGGTGGCAAGCTGGAGGCGCCGTCCATCAAAAAGTGAGAGAGAACTCCGGTCAGGCACTTTTTGGGCCCTTTAAAGTCCGAGCAGTTTCCCATTTCGTATGTGTAAAGGGATAAGTGCTCCGGGTACTGAAACGATGTCTCTGGTTCAATGGTGAGTGGGAAGTCGGCGCTAGTTTTGTAATATTTGTAGTGCTCCGATTCGGCCACCCAATCCTCCATGCCTTTGATGCTGTGGGCGGGAATGAACTCAAACAAACCGGTGCCAAGCTGGGGATCCACCAAGCGTTGCTCGTCCAGCCTAAAGTCCTCAAGCGCTTTGGTCAAGCTCTGCTCAATGGGCTCGTTGACTGACTCTTGCTGATTTTCCTGGCTATTGTCGAACTTCAGTTGCTGTGGCAGCGTCGTGGCTGCTCCATCCTCTCCTGAACTTGGGTAAATGTTGGCCACCTCGCGTTCCTGCTGCTTACGCAGCAAAGTATCCAGCTTGCGTTCAATTTCATGCCGCGACTTTCCCTGTTCCGGCATAGTGTCAGTGCTCTCCTGCTGGCGATCCTGGGCCAGGTTGATCAGGGACTTCATGTTGATAGCTCCATCCAGCTCCAGCATGCTGCAGGTCTGCTCTGTGTCCCCGAAGTTGTTCACCATGGCGATGTACTTGTGGCGCGTAAGCAGTGCCGCCCGCATGTTCTTCCACCGGCTGCCGTAGACGCTACCGTAGAAGTCATCAAAGTTCTCCAGCGCCCGGTCGCAGTTGTTTTTCTTATTTTGCAAGACATTCCAGCGCTTCTTTGCCCCGCTCTTCCATCTCCTCGGCAGCAAGCAAATGTTTCGTATTTTCAACATTTTACACAATCAGTCCGAAACACCGGCAACTGATAACACAGGGGTATTCCTCCATACGTCTGAATTTCGTTCAGCTGCCTTACAGCTGTTCCGTTTAAATTTGATTGTCGCCAGAGTTGTCATTTTTCTTTAGTTAACGTATTTGGGCAACTCTTTGGTTTGATAAGGTTTTAAAATTATTGTTGCAAAATTAAATATATGTATGTATCTTGGGCTCTTTATTAATAATATTGAAAATAATAATCGTGCCGAAAATCAAACTCTCCTTTCGAAATACCTTAAACAAATGGGAAAATTTAAATAATGGCTAAATATGATGGTCTGTGAATGAAATTACTTAATAAATAAATACAATCGACTTTTTTGTATCAAGGAATTTATATTACATAATTTTTTAACTTTCGATAAACAAATTGTAATTATAATTCCAATGGGTAAATCAGCTCATCTGTAGATGTTTATGGGCTATTGTTTAGATATTAATTAATAAATAAATAGAATAAACTTTTTTGTACCAGGGAATTGATATAACATAATTTTTTAAAGTTCGGCTGAGCATATCAAATTTTAATTGTAAATAACAGCTTAAAATCTGTTTAGAAATTACTAAATAAATAAATATAAGTGTAGCAAGAATTTGGTTTTAAATAATTATTTAATGTTCGATTGAGCACAACAAATTATTTATTTCTCATAAAAAATCTATTTCAATTTGAGGACCCAATAGTGCATGTAAATTTAAACTCGATCAGACGGAAAATAAGTGTATAAATAATTTTTCAGTTAGTTTCTTTATTTATTGTAGGTTTAAATTTATAAAATTTTTAGTTTACGATTTCTTTCCTTTTGTGCTGGTTGTATCAAGCTTAAAAAATGCGTATAAATTTATTTTATTTCACTTTATTCGGAGGAATCTTATACCACTCTAGTGTAAGTTATTAAATATCTTTTTATTTATTAAACAATTTACCTTTCATTCCAGTTTTCAGTCGTTTTCAAGTTTACAAACTTCGTCTGCGAGAGCTACAATAAATCCTGGTTTCAATTTCACGAGTGCCGCCTGAAGGCTGTGTCGCACGACAGGGTCCTTATGAATATGAACGGAACTATCCTGCATCCTGTTTATAACGCCCAAACCCAGGGAAAGCTATTCAAGAGGGAGAATGGCTACAAGCCATGGCTCCTGAATGCTGAAGTCGATTCCTGCCGCTTTATGCGAAAAACCTATTACCCGCCTGCTAAAATAATTTACAGTCTCTTTCAGGAGTTCACTAATATCAACCACACGTGTCCTTATATGGTAAGTTTATTATAAATATATAAAAATAAAAAAATTAATATTTTTTTTTATCTTCTATTCAGGGCCCACAATATCTCAAAGGATTTTATCTCAAGCCAGAGTTACTGCTTCTTCCCCTTCCAACTGGCGACTATATGCTATCGTTGAGATGTTTTTTTGATCACAAACTACAGTTCGATACCAATATTAGTTTTGTGTTTGTTGAGGATTTAAGTAAAATTTAAATTTGGGGAGTATAAGAACACAGTTTAAACGAGCAAACTTAAATAAATTATTAATTAATGTAAAATGTCTCCCGATAGATGTCTCAGAAATACATTTTGTTCGATGCGGATCTCAGAAATAAAACATCTCGAAATCAAAAAAAAAATACATATAGAAATACAATTATTATTTACCAACGATTAGTTTGAAGTATTTAAAAACAATTGTTACAATTTAAAGTACGCTCAAGCAAAGAGATGTATAAGATAATTGAAGACCTGTAATAATAGTTTGTTCTCCCTTCTTTTGTTTGCTTATCTTAAATATTAAATCATATTAATTTAGAATTTTTAATCAAAAAGATAGGTTACTTTGAGGCGAGACGAAATTTTTTTCGTAATATTAAGAGAAAATACCCAAAACCCAAAACCCTTAAAAAAAGCTCTCAGTCATTCCACTAAGACATCGCTTTATTTGTAGACAACTTTTGAAATCAAGAGTGTTAAGTACATTAGGCTGAAGTGATTATCCGTAGAGGTGTACGGTTCCTTAGGGTTACAGCAAACTAAAAACTAACATTTGTAATTGGTATTTACAGTCCAGTGTCGACCATTCCGTTTGGTGCAAGCCCAGAGTCATCTGAGTGAGCTGCAGTTCATCGAGTAATTGAGGCAGAGTAATCAAAGCGAGATTGTGGACTTAGGGCTTGGCGGGTATGTCCTTCAGTGGGGTCTTCTCATCCTTGGCCTCGGGGTCCTTGGGGGAACCCGACTTATTCCACGACTGCTCACTGCCAGATCCAAAGATGACGAAAACCAGGAACTCCAGTGCAAACAGGACAATGGTAACGCCGAAGATGATGCGCCAGGCTCCAATGTTTTGCTGCAGAAGATCTTTGATTACAAGACGAATTTGGGCCATTTAAGCTTTTCCCATCAACTTACATTTCCCTTGGTAACAAATCCCACGAAGAGGGGAACCACGATTCCTGGCAAAGTAGCCGCCGTGTTGGTCAGTGCCACCAGAGTGCCGGCAAAGTTCGGAGCAATATCAATGTGATTGGACAGGAAGCCAGAGAACATTGCTCCCATGGCCACGATACCGACGGACATAACAGTCACAGCCTCGTAGTGACGGCAGCCAATGTAGCAGAGAACCAGCAGACAGACTCCCGGGATCAAAGTACAAATCGAGGTGGCGGTCTTGCGGGCGAAGGTGGTGCTTATTTTGCCTGAAAAATTAAAATAAATTTTATGTATATTTACAGATAAGCCTACCGATAATCCCACTTACCCTTGGCCTGCAGAGTGTCCAATAGCTTGCCAAGGAAAATACTGAAGATGATCATGGGGAAGTAGGGGAGAGCACTGAGCGCCGCATTGCTGGCCACGTTGAACTTGAGGACCTGCTTCATGTAGAAGGGAATTTCGATGAGGAACATGTACCAGCCGAAATTGCTGCAGGTGTGCGCGATCAGGATGGCCCAGAAGGGAATCGATTTGAAGACCTTGGCCCATGGCACCGGGGGATGATGCTCCACCTTGGACTCCGTGCCCAGCGAGCTGGTGATCATGTGGCGTTCCTCGGGGCTGATAAAGCGCTGCTTGTTGGGATTGTCCTGCACCAGGATGATCCAGAGCAGCATCCAGATGCAGCTGAGGCCGCCCATCACATAGAATACCGACTCCCAGCCCCACTGGGAGGAAAGGACGCCGGCCAGCAGGATCGAAAGAGCAGTGCCCGCCGATGTGCCCACATAAATGATGGTGGACATGACCATCCGCTCAGTTGGCGGGGCCCAGGAGGCAATCATCACGTGCATAGCTGGGAACGAAGCTCCGCCTCCAACGCCCTCAAGTACTCGCATCAGGATCAGGCCACCGAAGTGCAGATTGGTGAACACGGGAGTCAGCAGGGTGCACACCACATTGATGGCCACCGAGAAAAGCATCACCCACTTGGCAGAGAAGTTCTCGGCCACATGGGCCAGCGGAATCTGGGAAACCAAATAGCCCCAGAAGTAGCAGCTCAGCAGGGTGCCCTGTAGGGGTTCGCTCCAGTCAAAGGGTCCGTCATCCCCCTTTCCGGTTGCATTGGTGGCTCCGCCCGGCGGGTGGCACTCCTCCACCAGAGTAACTTGGCTGGCGTTCGAGAGTGTCGCGGAGTCTGCCGAATGTCCTGCGTCATGATGGCTCTTTATGGCCGTGTGGTTAAGCATGGCCACCATGGCCACGCTGAGATTTACCTTCAGGCCATAGACAATGGCCATGCCAATGGATCCCAAGAGAGCCAAGACATAGCGTGCGGGCACAAGTTCTGCAATGAAGTGGATTTTTAATTAAAAATAAAATAAATATGGATTTAAAATTAAGATATAATAAATCTTTGAAATGTTGATTTAAGAACTAATATAAACCTATGATTAGTTCTTATTTTAATGTTTTAAAGTGTTCTTTTGACTATTTTTTAATATTAGGAACATGATCTTATCCCTTTGCATTCATTAATTTAATTTAGTAAACTATTGTTGTAGAATATATTGTTATCAAATATCGACAGAATATTGCATAAGAATTTATATATATTTTGCCATAGTCTGAAGGCAATACAAATTGATTAATATTAGCGATATTGATTGGCCAATTCAATTGTTATGCGACGAGTTCCAATTAGCATTGATATTGGGGAATGCTAATTAAAACCATTTAAGCCAACTAAGGCATTAGTTTTTCAGCTTCACGAACTTCTACTTCTGACATTCCAAGCATTTCGCCAGCGGAAAATGTTTCAGGGAAATGAATATAGACATGACACCATTCCAGTATTTTAGGACTCAATCACCAGCTGACCACCAGTGGCCAGTTCAGGTCTCATTGCCTCCAGACACGAGTTCTGCGTGAAGGCAGGACTGATTATGCCCAGTTGGGGAGGGTCAGTAAGTAGATGGGACCACCGCACGCGCATTGATTCCAATTCCCGATTCCCGACCTCTCGTAATCCACGCCGATGTCTGGCAATTATGAGCACACGTTGCGATAACGCCCGCCGCGATACACATTTATTGTCTTTATTTTCAATTTCACTTTCATGGCTGTCAGAAGTGGGCCTTTGGTGCTGGCAACACGATTATTTATATTTGCTAATTGTTCTATTGATACTGGTTCAGACTTTTTTTGTCTTTACAATACCCTTTATATTAATATATCTCAGCAAGCAGTTGGTCAATATAAGAAAGCTTGTATTATAAGGTCCAAAAAAGGGGCAAACAGGCAGGAATATTCAATACAATATATATTTTTTAAATTATTTTGGTACTTTAATTGAAAAATCAAAAGAATTAAATGTGCATTTGGTAAAAAATGTATTTTATTTTATTAAAATTATTATTTTTATACAAAGAACTACACAGTTTTAATAATTTGCTTAGGCAATTTTCCTTGCTCAAAGTTTAAAATTTAAGCACTTTTTTTTTTACTAAAATTCATCTGCTAGGTATCTCCAGTACAGTCAGAATTTCTTGGTCTTACTTTAATCTTTATTTGCTTTTGGGTTAAATTGTGGAAACTACCATTAGCTTGCATTGCAGAAGCAGTTAGTTTATAATTCATAAATTCCCCTCGTGGTGGTGCTAGACTTATTTGCTTGTTTGATTAGGTGGGGCCCGTTCGTTCGGTAGTGGTAAAGCTCAAGTGCTTAGGGTAATCTTTCAAGTGCCACCATAAGACCGCTGATCCTGGATAATTTCTAAACTAAACAAGTTGGTTTGCTGTCATGTGCTTGTACAGAGTTTGAGTTAATATTCCTAATTGCTTAAGAGTTTAGCAAGGATTAAAGGAATGCATTCTAACTGAATTTTGATAATTAATTCTTTGTTTTATTTTATTAATCTTACTTAAAACGAAAAAATTAACTTTGCTAATTAATTAATTGATTTGTTTTATTTATCTTACTTATACCTAATGAGTTTGTTCGAAATTGTAAAGCAAAGTTTTTATTTCTAAAGATTTTATGTTTTGTTTTTATGTTTTTAGTTACCTTTTATTTACTATTTTTAAGGGGTTTAGGCAATCATTTATGTCAAATCAAAGCTTTAAAATTCTTAAAAACAGTTTTACAGTTTTCTTACAACAGTTTTTAACTAATTAAATAATTTATTTGTTTTATTTATCTTCCTGATAAGTAATTTTTTTGAACAAATATCTAAAGATAAGTTCTTAGTTCTAATAGATTTTATGTTTTGTGTTTATATTTTGTATTGTTATTCTTATTCATTATTGTTAAAGGCTTTAGCTAATAATTTATGTCAGATAAATCAACTTAAAAAATCCTAAAGTGTGAAACCTTTTTTTTTATTATTAGACTTATAATAAATATGTAAACCTTGATTCGTTTTTAATACTTTTATGGGTCTCATTCGATAAGAAAGAACGTTTATGGCCAAAATTGATTACACATTAAAGGTGTAAATTTTTTTATAGCAAAACTCAATCAGGCCAGAAATAAATTTCAAAATTTCACAGGCCGGCTTTTGGGTAAATATAATACGAATATTTTCGCATAGTTTAATTACAGTAAACAATATTATTTACTCTTCCAAACGCTTGGCAAACTCTCGGAGCTTTTGTTGGGATAGGCTGCCAAGAATGTCGCGCCGGTTCGTCTTGGGCGTTTGTTTGGGACGCACGAACAAAGTGGCTATATAACTGCAAATATTGTTTATATCTTTGACTTCCATTTGACCTTGCCCGGACACCGGTCCCCGGGATATGTATAAAAACGCCAAAAACAAATCAAATATGCCAGCAATGGCGTGGGCTGGCATCTATAAAAAGCCACAGCAACCTAAACCTAAAGGATATGGCGGCGTACCGTACGCACACCAACGCACAAACACACACACACAGCCACAGCCACAAGGACACGGAAGCAGAATGCTGGGACTCACGCACACGAACGACCTTTGTCGATGGCTTTAAGGTCAAAGTCTCATCTCGGCCTTGCATTTCGCCGGTTTGCCAGGGACTTTCGTCACTCGGCACCGCCTCGCCCACTTGTTGCACACTCACAAACGGCGGCGTATGAATGATGCATCCCACGGATGCAGTCTCGAAATAGCTCTTTTGCTGCCAACAAAAAGCCAACCCCCAAAAGCCCACTCATCCTCCCCCCGATGGCCAACTTACTGCCCAATATGCTGCCTTTGGCGGGCACTTCGTCCGTCATGTTGCCGAGATTCTGGTGCTCTTGCTGCAACTGGCGACCCGGAAAACGTGAATTGTTTATGCCAACACAGATGGAAATAGATCTTTAGCGGCTTTAGTGCGGCGATAGCGACGTTACCGACACCGAAACCGATTTAGACACGTGCGTTGCCTTTGAAGGTTGCCCTACAACTGAAGCGGCTGGCTGGAACGCTCTTTGCTTTTTGTGCGTCGTCCCCAAAAAGTTTTCTATTCGCTTGGAGAACCGGCCGCCGCGGCGCTGTGCGCGTGAGTATCTGTGTCTGGTTTCGGCTGTGATGGTAGTGGTGGTGGGTTTCGGTCTCGTTTTTTGGGATCTTGTTCTGTTCTCCGACCAAATGGATTCGGGATTTGGAATGCCTGTCGTTTGGCGCGTAGTTAGATACCATGGCCAGGCTTCGTTTTGACTTCGTATCAGCTTTGTTTTTTCCATTTCGTTATTTTGTCATCATGCCCCATATCTTGAACATTTTTTCATACACGGAAAAAACGTTGCATTTGCTTTTCAAAAGAAAAAAAGATCGTATCCTGGAATATTTAAAGTAATATTTATTTTATGGACAAATAAAATAAAAATCAGATATCCCTAAAACATTTCATATAGAATGAAATGAAAAATATCAATATTTCCGTATTCCAATTAGATAGTTTCGGTAAGTTACAAAATTAATAAATTACCTGAAAGCAAGATGTTTAAATTTAGCATAAAAATAGAAATCCCCGTAAAATTAATTCCTATTATTTTCATTGGGATCCTTAAGTTTTCTTAACCAAAGGAACATAATAAAATAGTAAACAAACAAAATAATAATTATAAAAATAAGGGAAAAACGTATTTTTGAATACTGAGGTTGGTTTAAATTAAAAATGGAAAATGGAAATATTGTTACCGAGTTGAATTTCATTTATAATAATTTGATTACATTTTTTCTATGTCAGACTCAAGATATAGTTGTTCGATTTAGCCATGCTTAACATTAGTTAAGAGCATTTATTAAGATCGTTCTAAAACTGGGAGACTTGGATGTCTAGATTAAATTGACTGTTGATGGTGTTCAAGAACTTAATGGCGTTAGATATACATATATCATTCACTGCATTGAATATAAATAAAAAGAAATACAAAACGCCTTAATGCTATTTTAGCTATAAAGTAAAATTATATTTTTTTTCTGTACAATATTCCTAATGCCAGTATGCCTCAGCTATATACTATATGCCTCATCTTCATGGTATAGTTTCGCCTTCAATAAATTTAAATTGCTTTCCATTCGATTGCATCGCCTTTACTTCAGGTACGTGCGGTTTGCGTATCTGCTGGATGCGGTGGTTGTTGTGCCCACTAAGTTTGCTTTTTACACGTCCGCCCACGCACTTATTTCACGCAGAGCATTCCAATGGTGTTTCCGCCCATTTCGAAATTCTTCATGAATGGAAAAGTAACAACAATTTAAGCTGTTAATTTACGATCGTTTTTTAGTAGCATTTCAATTCAATTTGGGGCAAAGGTGTTTCCAATTCATTCACAAATTTATGAATCAAATGGGTTCTTAATAAAGATTATTCCACATATTTTCAACTAAAATTAGTTATCCTATTTATATATTTCTAATTTGGTGAGTTCTTCAAAAATATTTGTTTCTTTGAAGAATAATATAAATGTATATTTGTTGTAGACAATACAAAAAGCGGAAAAGTAGAGAGAAAAACATTTTTAAACCTTTAATTTACGGCCGTTTTTATTTAGCTTTTTAACTTAATTTTTATAAATGTTCAGGCCTTCAAATGTTTCAGACAAATTGTTTTTTAATGAAAAACATGCATTAAAAGTAATGGAGAAAAATTATTAAATGTGTTTATGCATAAATTCTGGGATTAGTTTTAAAAAAAGATTTGAAAAATATCAAGAAGAGCAATATATAGAGCAAAATGTATTATTTGTAATTAATTTGGATTACTTATTTGAGCATATTAAGTAGGAGCATTCCATGGTTAAAAACTGTATGTATAAATAAGATAAATATTTTTAAAATTTCAGTCTTTAATAAAATATAAAGCATATTATTTAAATACAAATGTTGCCCACAAACAGAAATACTATCAATTAAATTTGACTTATCTCAATGTCAGAGAACGAACTTTTTCGAACATTCAAACAGAAGAAAGATAAAAATGTATAAAATTAGAAAAGGGGAGCCACAGATTCTCTCGCTTTCTGGTGTTTGCTTTTTTATGTATGCCAATCAATTGTTAAAAAAGTGCGGGGGGAATTGGCAATTACCTCGCCTTACTCAACTCGATCCAGACAACGAAATAAAAATTATATAAAATTTGTCTATATATGTGGACGAACAGAGACAGTCGTCGGTGTATAAAGTTATTAAACATGCAAAACGCGTGCATAAAATTAGTATAAACATGGCAAAGCCGATCTTGCCCATCAGTAAAGCCCAATCGAACGTATCCAAAGATATTTATTTATTATTTTCCATTTCTGTTGTGATTTTTATTCCATTCAGTTTACGTTTTTATACACCTTATCCGAGTCGGAGCACTGTTTATTATTATAAACGAATTTCTTATTTGGGCTGTTAATTAACGTCTAAATTACAAGTGTTTCAACGCTTCGATCTCATGATAAGAGGTGTGAAATCGTGATGCCCGTGGGGGCATCCTATGCTATGCTTCCTATGGGGAAGCAGTCATGGGTTAGTTAACTAAATGGTTAATTATAGCTCCAGAAATATTAAATATATTTTTAAATAAAGAAGAAAAGAAGATAAAGTTTACCTAGCTTACTTTTAAATATTTTCTTTCTCGTCGTTGCTCATTTGTTGATGAAATATGCAAATGTTCCCTCAGCTCTCTCCTTGCGTTGATTTCCATTCATGCCACCTCCTCCTCTGATGCCATTCCTCCTCAGCTTCAGGCTCCACTGCCCTCGAATAGTTATCCATCCATACACACTCCCTCCTGTTCTTTTTTTTGCCATTTTCTCTGTTGTTTGTATTTACATATTTAGTTTTCCTTGGCCATATGGCGATTTGGGGTAAAGCAGGGAAGTTACATTCTGCAACTGACAAATGATGGTCCACTTCCGATAAGATATGAGGTAGGGTACAAATCTGCAAGCCTGACATATGTTTTGAATTCAGAAAAGTTGGAAAATGTTCATAAGGGAAGTTCCAACATGTGTCTTATTTTTAAAAATAATAATATTACTTTATAGAATAGAAAAATGTAATAAAACAATCTGAATGTACATGCTTGTAGGAGAATAAAAATCAATATTAAAGGGAGTAGTTTTCGGATGTGAATTAATAAACAGAAAATTACATATTTTAATTAAAGTAATTGTTGAAAATTGTGACATTCCAAAATAAATAGAAAATAAATAAAAATCGCTTTCCGGTTCCGATTTTAATATATTTTTAATGGATTCTTTTTACTGTTAAAAAGTATTTATTTTCTCTTTAATTTTTAAGCCAAATCATTCCGTTTTTCTTTACATAAAAAATAGGTGTTCTTTAATAGTTATTTAAAAATGAATTATTTATTAATAAAAGTTATTGTAAATTTGTATGTCAATAACAACATTAATAGAAAATAATTTTAAAATCCCTTTCACATGCCCATTTTAACATATTTTTAAATGTATTTTTTAACAGCTTAAAGTGTTTTTAAGGGCAAATCATGCAGTTCCTTGCCTAAAAACTATATATTCTTTTATAGTTATTAATAAATGAATTATTTTAATAGGTAATCAGATCTCAGTAAATTAAGTAAGGTCACAAATTGAGGTTCACTATTGCTTGCAATCTAACTTTATTCCTTTAAAGTTTAAAAAGAGCAACCCATAGTCACACACTCAATATTTCCATCGATTTCCCTCTCAAATAAATGTAAAGCGAGTACCCACAAATGCATTTTAGTATCTGGACCTCAGTGTTTTGTTTATTTGCCTTACTGTTTATGGTATTGTTTATGGCTGAAAAGGTCTCGGAATGATGGGGACTGGGTCTGTTTGCATAAAGTCGACCTCAT
The DNA here is from genome assembly GCA_008042485.1 of Drosophila mayri. Classification (NCBI taxonomy): domain Eukaryota; kingdom Metazoa; phylum Arthropoda; class Insecta; order Diptera; family Drosophilidae; genus Drosophila; species Drosophila mayri. Next base: position 132,556 of record VNJN01006045.1, on the reverse strand, counting down.
CAAGCGCCCGCGTCCGGGCCAGAACTTTGTTTTCAACGTCCAGTTGCCACAATAGAGACTTCATGGCTGCTTGGTTCCTCTCTGGCGGACATGGCAGTGCCCGTGTCATTTGGATTTGCATGGAACATTAAAGAAGTACAACGGCGTGTGCCCTCAGGCTAGAACAGAGTACTGGCTTCTGATGAGAGATGATGAAACCCACAGCCCACATCATCGGTTGATGTCAACGCGTGTGCGGAGGCCAATTGTTTTTTATTAAATTTTTGGCACACACATTTCGATGGGTGTGTGTAGAGATCCACCAATTTCCGAATTTCCTTTTTGGATGTGCGTTTAGCTTCTAATTGGCGTTCATTGAATTGTCTCCCAATTTTCATTTATTTAACTTTCCTTCGGGTTCCTTGGCGCTTGACAACCGAAACGTGGAGTGATGAAAATGATTTTTATGACTTTTTCATTGAAAAGCTGTTGATGTTGCTGCGCAGAAGAAGAAATGCCAGACTCACCCAGCTAATTGTTACCGAAGCGATCCATAAATTGACACATTTCTGTGATCTGATTGAGGGGGAAATATTCATTCCCATTTCCAGCCAGGTCAATGTCCTCCTAGGAAATCTGAAAACGAAACCCCATCATAATGATCCCATATTTTTGTTGGTTTTCAAACCAAAGACTTGTTTATTTAATCGTAAATCAGTTGCTTGTAAATAAATATATATTTTCAAACTAAGCTCGCGCAAAGAACTTAAGGCGTAATATTCAGGGACCCGAAAAAGTGTAAGGGAAAATATATGTAAATATATATGCCATGTCAAAACGTATTTTATAGTTACTTGAGTGTTCATATTCATATATATTTCATATTGTATTGTATACACACACACATATAGGCTATTAATGCATTTTAAATACTCGTCCAATTCGCGTATCTCAGTATAAGTAATTATATAATTTAGTTTCCCATATTCCATAGTATATAGGTATATGTATGTTTGATTATTACCAAAAAACAGTCAGACAATTTCATTTAAATCAAATGTACGCCTCTCCTCCGTTCGGCATCGAATATTTTGAATATTTGAGCCCTGAGCCATTTCTTCGAAAAAACAGTTTTGCATATTTTGTATACATATATATATCATACTATATATTATTAGCGGTTATTCAGTATATCGTTAGGTGTCTATATACGATTAAAATTCTCATCGAGTGATCGTCTTGTCCCGAGTCGGCGAGTGTCTGTATAAAACGATGCATTCCTGTGTAGCGCTTTGTGTTGACTTCAAAAATGTTTTAGTTTAAAGCAGCTCATAGATACATATATATATATATTTGAACGTTATCTTCTCAATCGTTTGTACTAGTAGGGAAGCCTCTAGTTCGATAAGTACTGATAGTTTAGCTCTCTCACTTGGCTTTAGTGGTAATTGTACATTTAGTTGCCATAGACATTGATTCTTATAGTTTTATAGTAAGTGGCGTAGATTCGGTTTCGTTCCGCTTCAATTCTGGGTTGGGTTTCCGTGGGACATTATCGCTGAGCCCTGCCCTGTCCTCACATTAATTTGATTATGTTCCTCACGACGCCCGTGATTATGCATATAACAAGAGGTTAGCTACTGGTATTTGGTTTAAAATTGAAATTCTACACAAAAATTGCACACGAGTTGTGAGTTCACTCTATCTCAATACTATAATTGAATTCGAAATGTTGGATATTGGATTATGTTCAATGCTCAAAGAAATGAGAAATACTCCTCCGGGGGCCTTTACAATACTATTAACTATCGATGCATCTATCGGGTCTTTAGAAGTACTTCTCGCCATTATAGCTAGAGCCGCGCTCGGCCACCGGCTCGTTCATAAACTGGCTCTGGCTCACAGATCGCTTCTTCTTGGCCACCATATAACGCTGCTTTGATGACCCAAATCCTATGGAAGGTAAATCGAAATTTAATAGGTTTTTTTTTACTTTTAAAGCTAATTTAGACTTACGACTATTGAGGCCATTGTACTTGTGCTGGCGCGGCACATACTCGTACTTGGGCATCACCTGGCTCTGGGCCTCCAATGGCAAACCATAGTAGTCCACCAGACCGGGCTGAGCCTGGGCCTGTACGGGCACATCCATCCAGCTGCCCGGTGGCACATAGTCCAGGTCATCGGAGCTGATCATGGGCACTGGCCCGGAGCTCTCCACATCGCTCTCCTTGCGCGCTCGCTCGCCGGCCTCCACCAAGGCAACCAAAGCCAACATATCAGCGGGATTTAGCTTGGTAGTGTCGCGTTTCAGTCTAAAATTGTAGTGATAACTTATTTAAAACATTTTCATACTAAATACACATAAAAAAAACCAGTAAATTCTCGTTTAGATTTAGAGATTTGGCTCAACTTTATTTAATTTATTACTCATACGCCATGGTGCCCCACTTACCGCATATCATTGAAGCGCCTATACTTGTTGAGGTTAATATTTTCGCTATTATAGGCACTGCTCGCACCATTGCCATTAGGACTGGCCAAGTTGTAGAAGATTCCACGCTTGTTCCGGTCATCCAGGTTATAGTTCCTGTTGGCATAAGTCAGCGGCACCGACAGGGGAATGCTCTCCAGATAGGCCTCGGCATTCAGCAGGTTTTGAAGATTATCGTAGGCCTTGTTGCGGGCACTAGAGCCACTCACTAAATAGCAAACGAAGTGGCAGATAAAACTTAATTAAATAAATATCTACCTAAAGTAAGATCAATTTATAAGCTGTGTTTGTATCAGAAAGTATTCAGACTTCCAAATATTCACATTTAAAGTAAAACTCAAACTCAATACACACCTCTTCGCTCCGGCACATAGTCCTCCATCTCCTGGAGATCCCGTTCGCCGTAATTGACAGGAACAGAAGCCTCATAGTCATCGGACCATACGCCCTGAGGAACATCGCTGCCGTAGTCGCTGGGCGCCAGGTACGGGTTGTACTCGTAGTTAATGCCCCGCTTGCGCATCGTGGAGCTAGCCACCGCCTCCTCCAAGGCGGTGGGCTCTTCCTGATACTGCTGCTGGCTGTTCTGGGCTGCGGCAGCCACTGCGGCCAGGATCTCATCATTGCTGGGCAGGGCGTAGACGCCGGATGGCGGCTGCTGGTTGACTACCGCCGGACTGTTGCTCCTGGCAGCGGGGGCATTGCTAAAGGAAGCGGGCACAATTTCCGGGCTGGACTTCTTGTCGGCCGTGGGCACGGCGGTGGCCTCCTCGGAGCGCTTCGCTGCTGGAAAATGGGAAAAAGAGGAGAGACACAAATTGAAATTGAAATTGAAATTGCCCATTGCCTACTTTGGGGCACTCTAATTTTCCATTTCCCATTTCCCGGAGCTGATTCAATAAATTCGCAAGCCCCCGCCGTTGCTCGGTGACCGCAAAACCAATTAGCCACCGTCCACCAACGAGTTCCATAATTGTTTTATACACTCGAACATAATTCGCGGTCGGCGCTAATTGCTTTTAGCGCTCCGACAGCCGGCTTTATGGCTATGCGCTTATGTAATTCCCATGGAGAGCCGCCCCCTGCGGCTGGGTCGTCCTTAAGCCAGTCGCCTCGAGGACTCGACTGGACCGACCTTATTAATCCTAATCACATTTGCCGCTGCCAATCGAAAGGGGTGGCTGTCCTTACGCAACAGCTGCTCCGCTAATTGGCCTGGCTTAATTCCCCCTTGGCTTGGCTTCGGTGATCCGGACTCAGCCGGAATCGAATGATAATCGAGTGCTGGCAGCCGGCAATTAAGCTTTAGTTAACACTTGACATGAGCCCTCCACATGACCGATTTAAGGCGGTTATTCCAACTCCACATCGTTAACACCCGTCCCGGGCGTGACAGAAATCCGTCAGCGGATTTGGCATTTCGCAAGGTTTCGCAAATTACCATACTTATACTCCTATATACCATATTTGGGGGATTTTTCGATGGGTTCTCTTTGGAACTCTATCAGCAGCTTATCTACTTTGCACCTTTGATGGAGGCGATTATCGGGAAAAGAGATACGAGAGGGCCTAGAGTGCAGACTGATAGATAACCAGGCAACACCAAATGGATATGATTTATACGAACCCAAACGATTAATGTATTATTAACTTGTGCCGCGTCATCAGATGCGGCCACAGGCGAGGCGGCAATCAGGAAATGGTAACCAATAAAATAATAATGCTTTTTGGAGCAGTCCTTAAATGTGCTGAATCATATTTAGGCTTTTAGCCAAGCAGAACTGTATAGATATATAAATAGACGGAATTTTGGTTAGTATTCAAGGCCATAGCTGGACTAAATCATTTGATAATTAAACAAATTATCAATGGATATGGGAAATCCTTTCGCGAGTCCTAAAACACTTTAAGTAAACTTCAGAGGTACCCAAATTCAGTGCAAGTTTATAATAACATTCGCCCAAAACAATTAAAATTTTTCTTTACAAACAATTTATCGTAGTCATGGCACAAAAAAGGACTCGCAGCGGCATTATGTCACATCTGAGACCCATTCATCTGCAGGTGTGGGCTCTTTCTGAGAAACTGTGACCCAACTCTATGAAATTCTAGCTCAGCTGGGCAACAAATGTACGTACTTGAAGGGGACACAGTTTATGGATTACACGTAACCCAGTTTACAATGCCCCAGAGTCCTTGGGTGCCAGCCAGCCAGCCAGCCAACAATTCCTGAAGCCTTCTGGCTAAATGATTCCAAGAATCCAAAGTCATTTAATACCAGCAATTCTCGTGTTTCCCTCCAACTTGCTTTTTTTTCCTGCTGGTAAATATGGATTTATGTGTAGCAAATGTCCTGCTCTCTGATGTCCATCAAAAGGGGGGGCTGGGAGTGGGCGCATAAATGCCAGTAAACACATAAAACAGGCAAGAAAATTCCATGCTCTGACGTTCCTCTGACGTTGGCCTCATTGCCTTTTTGTTTGTGCTTTTCTCTGAGCCACCACACTCTCGGTGTTCGCTGAACTGTAAAAGTATCAACAAGTTGTTTGCTCTCCACACGCATACATGCGCAGAGATTAGGGGTGACAGGGGGTGGTGGTGGTCGGGTGGCATCATGAGTGGGTGTTGGCCGGGGCTGTCCCTGATCCTGGGCCAGCAGCTGTTCGGAAAGTCGGGCCGCCACATGAACACAATTAACGCCATGGCTAAGTGCGCTGGCAGCCTTGGGTTTCCTCTCCTCTCCTTTGGTGTATTCTCCCAGAAATAACTCAATAACGGTGGCATATGGAAAAATTTTTGCCATCAAAAAATATGGAGGGGGAAATGCGATTGGGGCCGAGGGTTTAATGGGAGCCTGCGGTTGCGGTGATGGGATCAGGATCAGGATCGCCGAGGACCTTTCCCTGAATATTTCATTTGCTCTCGGTGGGTGACAGGAGGAGGCAGCGCAGCCATTGCTTTTATAAATATTTAATGTGCACACTCGACTGCCGCCGCTGCTGGTGCGTAAATTAAACGCAAACGCAAGGGGTGGACCCTATTTCGCTTTGCATTTTAAAGAGTGTCAAGAGGCCCAACAGCTGGGCGATTGAAGGCTGGTCTGGGATGGGCTGTTTGACTTTGTCATTAAGCTGCCATATGTAATTTAATAAACACGCAGAGAGGTCGGACTACTTAGGGGAATTGATAAATCTATTTAAGTCGAGTCCTGGTGAAGGGGAAAACAATCTATTCAAAGTTCTAAAGAGAGAATTGCCTTGAAGTGTATTTTCGGTGAGGTTAACACTATAAATGTGACATGAAATCACTTGAAAAGTCTATAAGTAACTTCTTCTGTTAATATTTATCAGGTTTAAAAAAGTTTATTGCAAAATATCAGAGTTTTCTGATGATCAGAGGAATTACCTAGAAACTATTTTAAATTATATTAAAATAACCCAGATATCTATTATTTTCTTTACAGCTGTTATTTATGATGTTTCGCAATTTTAGGCAACACCTGATGACTTGAAAATTAAGGTAAAACCCTAGTAAAGTCCTTTGCCATATGCTGTCCATAAAGAATTTAATTGGATTAAATTCGTAGCCTGACAGACAAATTGTCCACCCCAAATTCAATTTATTACATTCGTTTTTTCATTGGTTTTTTTTTCGTGGGACCTGCGCTTGACATTTTGATGTGGCCGCCATTGGCTTTGGGCGATTGACATTTGACCGAAAGCCAAGCAGCTTGCCGCTGTCGCTTTTTGGCCTTTGTTTCTGCGGTTTTGGGTTGCGAGCGCTAACGAACGTGTTGCATACATTTGGGCGCCGTGGAAACAAACTGAAAAATGTGGGCTGGAAAAGCCTCAACAGCTTTGGGCCCGATGCAAACTTAAAGGCTCAATTCTGCGGTGGGCTAAATAAGGAGCTGGAGCTGGTAGCCCTGGGGGCACATCCCAGCCGAGATGTGGTGAAGGACGCGATGCTAGGCGAGTGGCGCCAGGCAAGCAGAAAGACCAGAAATCGCAGAAGGGGCTGAAAACTTTCGCCTTTGCCTAACTCGCTGTCTAAAAATAGAAATGAAATCGCGCGCACGTACAACCACACTTTGCCAACAAGGAGGGCAAACACACACACACACACTCACAAAATAAGGACCCATAATATACACATGTACACACGGCTGTGTGTGTGTGCACAAAGGAGGCTGGCCGCCATTTTGTGTGGCAAACGCCTACGCGAAGTTTAACTGCGCTACAGCTCGTCGTAGGTGTGTGTTGGTGTGCGTTTTGTTACATATGTATGGGCATAATAGGTGCACTGAAGAAAAAAAATGTTCTATTGACTATTTATTTATGTTGTAAAGCAGATGGATATGTTTTTAAATATTTTAAAAGCTATTTTTCGCTAAGTTTGTAAAGCGATTCTGTAAAAAACAACAATTGTAACTCAAATTGTACTAAAATTTAATAAGTTCAAAATGATTGAAATAGAAATATCTTAAAAATACATTGGTAAAAGTGGTATAACTAAAACAATAAGTCATTTTTTTTAGGAAAAGGACATATCGTTATAGTGAAATGGGATAAAAGTAATTAAGCCTTCCTTATTCTTTGATTTTACAGGAACTTTCAGAGATTTCAGAAGAGATTTTGGTGAATGAAGGTATTTTAAATAAATATACATATTTAGCATCCCATTTTAAAATTGTTTAATTTTTTTTTACACCTTTTAAGGGTTAAAACAACTCTTATAATTTCTGGATTCTGAACCCTAGATTGTTATATTTTATCAAAAGATGCAAATAAGGAGTTGATTTTGAAGCTTAATACAAAAGATTTCTTCGATAAAATAAAATATTTATTTATAGAATACCTTTTAAGTACTTTAAGCGCCTTCTCATTGATTTTTAGATTATATAATTTAAGTAGCTGCCAATATTATTACGTTTTCTTAATGAAAGACATATTTAAAGTCATGAAAATATATTTTTAAAACATAATAAAAACTCTTTTGTGTTTACCTAGACTTTAAGATGTGCTGGGCTATATTTTCGCAGTGTATAGATAGTAATGATTCACTAAGCCAGTGAAAAACAACAACCGCAGGATGGAAATTTGTAAAAACGTGCAGAAGGGTGGGAGCGGCGCGTGGGCGAGCGAGACAAGACAGCGACAGCTGTCGTCCTGGCGCAAAACACCTACGCAATTTCCTGGCGAACAACGAGCGGGAAATGGGAAATGGAAAATGCTAAATGAGATGAGCTCCGTCGTAAGGGAGCCACTCGAGCGGATGCCAGTGGGTCGGCGGCAGGAGCAGGAGCTCGCTTATGCTCACGCCCACGCCTTCACCGAGCAGGAGCAACATAAGCAGATTTCGCCTAGGGCCGAGGGCGAAACTTTTTTCAAAACTCGAAATTTCTCAATGACCTTTAACATTAACTGCGACGAGTGTGGGTGGTAGCTCAGCTACACTCACGGCGCCACCTGAACTTTGCCACTCACCTGCTGCCGGCTGTTGCTGCTCCTGAAGCTGCTGTTGCTGCTGCCGCTGATGCTCCTGCTGTAGCTGAAGCTTATTGCTGGCACTAGTGGAAAGCTCCGAGTTCTGGGCAAGCACGGAGGCGGGCACCGCCCGGATCTCGAGCAGAAGCAGTGGGCTGAGGCACAGGATCAGGGCAAGCGCCATCATGGGATTGCCCCGCTGCTGCAGTGACATGTGTCGCATGTTGCACCTACGGTGTTAACGGATTGGGGCACTTCACAAACAGGCTGTCTCCCAAACGGGGCTCGGGCTCTTCGGATGTGACTGGGTGACTGGGAAGTCGACTCCTGGCTGCTGGTCTCCGTGTCCCTTCTCAGAGGTTCGCGCCCTTCGACTGTTCTGAATGAACTGACGTACCAGCGCCGCAGTGCAACAGTTTTTAACGGGCTGGCCTCGATTCCGACTCCGATTCCGTGCCGTTGGCCGTGTTTGCAGCCCCTGTCCCGGTGGGCAACCTCTCCGCCGCCCGGTTCCCGCTGCTCCCCAGCAGTCTGCACACAACCTACGTCACTCTCATTGATAAGAATTGCGGACCTCGACGGAGCCTGCTTACGTAGGTCCATCGGGGGGGCAGTCAGTCCTCGCACAAGGCGCCTGCGCCGGGTCTGCAAAGAGCAGCGCCACTGCTTGGTCACATAATTGAGCTAAGAGCTGTTGGTAAATACACCAGATATGCCTCTATGACACCGGCTCCTAAATAGATTTATGACTTAATTATTTTTATTGTACCTGAGGTTAAATTATTTTTAACCTTGGAATCATTAAGGTTTTAGGAAATCTTCAGGAATTTAAAATTATTACATTAATTTGTTTACTCTTTAAATTTTTGTTTAAACTTTAAAGTAAATAGATTTGAATATTTTTAATTTTATGTGTACGTAATCCCAAAGATTTCCACACAAAGGAATTGCTGAATATGTGCAATCTTAAAACCAGAAATAAAGTCAACTGCGGATAGTCGCATTTTCTATACGCTTGCAATATGTCCCTAATGTTACTAAGATATTTGGGATTACTATGATATATACAAAGGTATAAAAAAACCAAAGCCTATGAGCAAAAGGTGTATAATAGCTAATACCGAGTAACAAACCTGCACATAAATATAAAAATATTTATATTTGGTAATATATTTTACTATAAAGATTTTTTGAGACTGTAAACAAATAAACAAATACGAGCTGTATATAGCAGCTAAGTTAGCCTGTAGTTTCAACTATATTGTTAGCTTTATATAAATAAATAAAATAAATTATTATTTTTTGAATATAATATATATTTATACATTGACTAGCTTTCATGTCGCCTGAACTGAATCCAGGATTCAGGCCCATATTCCGGCAGGCCGCCGACTGCCTATCGATCAATCCTTTACCGCCTGACACCTATTCCACGGGTGGAAAATGGCCAAATCGAAGTGATGCTCACCGAAACACCTTATTTAGCCATTATTGATCACCTGGACAGGTTTTTTCCACTCCAAAACTTGGGCGACTGCACCGAAGTTGCCAGGGAAAAATTAATCTGTAGGCACATACAAGTCACCTATGGAAAAGGAAGCTTTCCAAACATTCCCTGTAGCCTTGCGGCTATCCGGAATCTATCCTCTGCGGCCTGCATTTTACGGAGAGCGGAGGAAAGCGCCCTCTGGACACAGCTCCTTGCACCGAATTCGTGGTTGGGTACCCTCAGCGAAGAACTGTCGGTGACCGCTGTGTGGTCAGAGGATCGCCAGGAACAGGTTATAAGCGGAACCGGGATCCTTAGCATTCGAAGCGATTGTATTGTGAGAAGCTCAGCAGTCATCCTCCAGGAAAGGCCCAGCAGAGAGGCCCTTCGAAAGTGGGCTATGCATCGCTACAGTCTAAAACCGACAGGGCATACAATGTTTCCATTCAGGCAGCTCTGCTGCAGTTGCATATGAGGCTTGATCAGCAGAAGATGCATGCCGTCGGATGCATGCCGTCGCAAAAAATGAAAGCAAAGATGGAAATCTTCCTCTTCTGGAAAAATCTTTATAAGAAAATGTAATAACATTTTGCATTTTGTTTTTAGCAAGCAAAGAATTTTGCGCTCATCAAAAAAATGAATTTTTTCTTTCCATTTTATGGACTTTTCTTTGAGTGGGAGAATATATGTAATTTCAACATGAGCTTTAAACAAAACAAAGCCAATGCAATCTTAGAAGCTATCCATGAGCATGAGCTTCAATCAAAACAAAGCCAATGCAATCTTAGAAGCTCTCCAATTGTTATGAGAATGCCAGGTCAGCATACAACCGAAGCCCACCAGGAGAGAACATCAGCGATCGTTTTGCAGTCAAAAAGGAGCGTTTGATGAAGACGGACTAAAAATATGGCAATCCCGCCGATCTTCATATTTCTGAGCTTGTGCATCATAATCTCCCAGGAGACTTCAGTAAACCAGGGATCATTTGAAAGTGAAAAACATGTGACCTTTACGGGTTTCAACAATTATCTGGGCACCTATTTTGAGTACAAGGGACAAGTTGGAAACGACTTTAGTCAATTCTCCTGGCGAGTCGTCTATGACTTAGAACCATTCCTTATCTTTCGAGAATTATTTACAAAGGTTTATAAAGCTCACTCCACCGGCAGCTTACCGATGCGGCGTAAAATTCCCCCCCACACTAATGTTAACGAGTTATTGAACACCTTTCAAAATTTAAATCAATTAAAATCAACGATCAATGGAAAACCTATGTAAGTTGTTATTTAACTCTTTAATTGTTTACGTAAACTAACGGTCTTTAATTAAAAGTTGTAGGTTGAGCGCTTTAAATTTAAAAGTCGCCATTGACGAGCTTAATGTTCAAATCCAACAGTATTTGAAGAGCCACGAAGTTAATTATTTTGCCTATTCGATATTATGGGAGAGGCTCATAAAGTCACTTGCTACAATGGAGAGATCTGCCAAACAGCTTCTCGAACAAATTAAATGCGTTCAATTTAATATGCCATTTCCATTGAATGAAATAGTTGTAGACGATATCAGGAAAGATTTTAACATCACGGTATCTGATATCCTTAAGGGCGCCACCATAAACGTTGGGAAACTGGACAACAAAATGCTAGCCTTCGATTACACATTTCCGATGATCCATAAAGATCAGTTTAGCATTTACCGCTTGACTCCCATTCCAAAAGTGCATCAGAATGGCATCATCGAGACTTTGGATATAGATGGCCCGTATCTCGCTGTCAATAATATGAGGGAAATATACACTGGCATCCACAACTTGGAACCCCTTTCAGAACTAAAAAATAAAAGATTTATTTGCATACATCCTATATTATCTAAAAATAAACTTGCAAAATATTTTCCCTGTAGTGTGGCTGCATTCCTAAATATATCCTCTGTGGACTGTACTTCCCATCGTGATGTGAGACAATCTCTATTGACACCACTTCTCACACGAAATTCCTGGATGGTGACTTTTACAGAAGAGGCGTCTGTGCTTGTGTTGTGCTCCGATGATCATTATAGGAATGAACTTAAGATAAACGGTAGCGGTATCCTTAGAATTCGGGGTGACTGCACCGTCTGGCTGCCCAAATCTGTGGTGCTCCGAGGAGAGCACCTGAATCGGAGAGATCCCAATCTAGCTTACGCACATCTGTACACAAAGACCGAGGAGTACATCAACTACGAGGAGCACATAAACACCGAGGAAGACATAAGCACCGAGGAAGACATAAGAACCGAGGAGAATATAAACACCGAGGAGCACATAAACAATGATCATCCATATGTCATCGGAGCTGGTGCTTTGCTAACAGTTATTCTTTTGATGGCTCTACTTTATTGCCTCCTTCACCCTCAACCCAGAAATAATGTGGAACCGAACGAAGCATACCAAGAGCTACGCGTACATTTCCGTTCCCGAGCGGGCAAGTCCGGTACCACCGAGCAATAGAGTTAGTTTTGTGTCGATTATAATACAGATTTATTTGTTTGGTTTTAAATTGCAATAAATATTAGTTAGTTACTCTCTTCATGTACACGTTGTAAGTCTCAAGGCTTCACTTAAGGTTTCCCTTACCTTCGCACCTGAAAATTTTGGAAAATCGGGGCTAGCGTTGTCACCGTCTGGGATCCGTCAGAGTGCTCTATGTTACATTTGCATCGAGGCCTCGTTTCACTATAAAAACTACAATTTGTCAGCTACTACAACAAGGAAAACATTGCCAATTAAATACTACTTGCAGCGCTCTCGCCTGCGCATTGCACTTTGTGTTTCTTTTTTACTGTCCGTGTCTGGTTTTGTATGAAAAATAAGGCGTTAGGCTTTTGGGGGGAAGGGAAGCAGGGGAGCAGGGCGGGAAAAAGCATATCGAGGAGAGGAATACTCTACTTCCCTACTTGGCATTGTCCAGTATATCCACTATGTGCTGGGAGACCATGGCCGTTGCCTTGGCGGCATTCGGGATGAGGAAGCGATCCATGTCCGTGATGAGCAGGCCGTCGCCGTCTGGAAAGCCGTACTTAAAGGTGATCAGGTCACGATGCCGCTTCTTGGCGGTGATCTTCACGATGCTAGCCAGTGGGCGGCGCACCATAATTTGCGCCTGGCCGCGCCCTAGCTCCCGCAGCACCACCAGCTGGCCGGGTGTGATGATCAGGTGGCTATCGTACATATAGCCGCTCATATGCACTTCCTGGCACTTGAACGCATTGATTATGTCCGCCGTCTTAAAGTACTGGTTCAGATTCACAATCTCCTTGCCATCGCCGGCCAGCGTTGGAGCATCCCGCTCGCCTCCCGGCTCGCCGTCCAGGGCATCCTCGTTTTCGTCATCGATGCTGAAGACGGGTGCCACGTTGCGGTAACGCTTTCCATTCCGTTCCTTGGCACTCACATGGCGTTCCTGGGTCGGTGGCACCTGCATCCCGTTGGTATTGGAATTAGAACCGCTGGCAGATGCACCGCCGTTCGCACTGGGATTTACGATGATATCCAGGAGCTTTCCCTTAACCTCAGCTGACTTTGACTTCATCGCGGCGGAAAACTTGCTGAACAGATCAGTGGACGAGGGTCCAGTCGAGACTTTCGATGTCGCGGATTTCGACTGAAGGAGGGAGATTCAGTGTATTACATTGTTATGGTAAAAGTAGTCTGGAGGTGGTCTTGGCCTTACCTGCTGGACATTGTGCTGCTGGCAAACGAGGCACTTATGCGCATTGTGATCCTCCAGACAGTCAGCCATATGGTCGCCGAAGTAATCGTGGATGGATGCATAGCCGCCGGTCAGTAGCGACACATAGTGGGTGTTCTTCTGCAGAAATGAGGCCACCACCATGTGCGTGTATTGATCCTCCTCCACCCGCCCGCTGCCCATGAAGCACAAGTGTTCGCCGCCGGCATTGGAGTTGGCCTCAATGGCCTGGCGCTGGGCTGTGAGCAGGCCCTGGACGGCGGTGGCAAAGGCGACCGGTTCCTGGAGCATCAAATTGCAGTCCAGATGGAATGCCGTGGACAGGTGGCCGGCGTTGTACTGCTCCGCAGGACGGCAGTCGACGAGAAAGAATCGCACTGCGTCGGGCACCGGAAACTCGGTGGCAGAGTTTTCTACCAGCTCGTAGACGGAGACGGGGAGGCACAGGGCCTGTGACACCTTGCTGGCCTCGTCCTGACTGCGCGGTGTGTCGTTCTGTTTGCCATACAGCGCCTTAAGATAGTCCGTCTTGAAGGATGTGGGCGTCTTGAGCGCATAGTACTGGGCCAGGGAGCAAAAGTCGGGGACATCGTCCACCTCTAACGCGCACGGCATATTGCCGAGGAACTTGATGATCTCCTCCTTGGTCGAGGTGCGCATCTGTAGGATCTGTTCTCTGCCATTGATCAGGATGATCAGTGCCAGGAAAAAGACCATGAAGGGGTCGGCATTCTGGAAATACAAGTCCCACATGGCTATGATCACCGACAAGCTGCTACAGGAGGTGAACAGAGACTGGAACCACGACAGCGAGTACAAATCGGGCGTTATCTTCTTGGTATCCAGCAGGGTGCAGAGCTCTGGGTCGTGGTACAGCAGTAGCAGTCGGAAAACGTGGAAGACGTTGCCCTTTGGCCGACAGCCCTTGGGTATGTAGGTGTCGCGTATCGCCTCGAACAAGTTAAAGGTGTCGGAGCGGTTGAGCTTCAGAGCGAACAGGGGGAGCAGCAGTTCAATCCAGCCGTTATCCGGCTCGTATTGAAGATTCCGGTTCTTGCAGTAAAACGTGATGATAGACTCCAAATCGGACACAACTGACACCTTGTCCTCCTCGTCATTGCCCATGCGATCGACATGCCTCTGGCAATCCTCACGCAACTGGCTCTGGAAGGGCAGGTCGTAGATCTCGTTGAAGAGTGACATCTGGTCAGATTTGTGACGAACATCCAGGCACACCTGCCAAACGTCCGGTCGCAGGGCCTCCGGCAGAGCCTTGCCCTTACAAATGCCGTAGATGTCGTTCACATTGCAGTCGTCTAGCAGCGCCGACTCCAGCTCAATTATCCTGAAAATGAGATTTAATTATTAGCATTGCTATCAGTGGCTTGTTTTTAGTCATCTAGCGGAGTGGGTCGGCGACGTCAACGTGTCTCAGTAAACAGCTGCTGTTTGTGGTTAGCGCTGCTGATAAGGCCTAGCCCCCCAGGTGTCTCCACCCCCGCCGACCTAGCACTGAGATGCTGACTCAGTCGCTTGGAGCAACCTTGGGGTTTCTCTACTCCTTGTCGCAACACAGGACGCGGCTGGAGGTACTCGCTTCAGGTGGGCAGAGGTATCCCAAGTTGTTGACGTTGCTCTAATGTTTATTATTTACCACATATTCTCCTCCATTCCACTTCCACAGCTAATTTCTGGTGCGGTCGTCGCCTGGCAAATGTCTGCGCCGTGCTTGCCGTTTCCAAATGGACGTTCTTAGTACACACTCTTCAGCTTGAGCTGGGCAGGCAGCAGGTGCATTTTATTATATATTTCAAAATAGCGAATTATTTTTATATTCCGAATTTATTTTGATCGAAAATTTAGTGTGACAAGTGTGACCGTGAACAAAATATATATGCAACGTTTCGAAATGCACATACTTAAAAATACCAGTCGTCCCAAAGTCTAAATACCATAAATTAAAAACAATTTCAACTAAAAAAACGTTTCTAATATTCAAAATATTTCTTTTTGGAGGGAGACCTTTTAATGCATTTTAAATACATTAAAATATATCTGCCTTTAATATTTTGTAGGTAATTATTTTTGAAAACGGTCAATTGCCCGCCCATGTGTATCGATAACTGCCGTCATCGAAAGGTTGCCACCTCTAGTTGCCAGCTATTTAGCGCACACAAAGTTTTGTTTTTGTTTTTAAATAAGAAAATTAACCTTAAATCTAACTGTTGGCGCTCAACATTTTGGCAATTAAACTTTGTGCGAGCTCCCCCCGAGTGTGCTGGCTTAAATAACGGTGAGTGGGAAAGCTGGTGGATTTGCATTCTAATAAAATGTGGCACCAACACACATGCACCCAGGGCCAAACAAAATTTGCAAAGGCAAAACAACAACAACAACAATAACAGCATCGTTTTAGTTAAGCGAAATGCAATTGCTCACACAAACACACACTCGCAGATACACGGACAGCCTTCACCTAAATAAAATGCATCTTGCATCTATTGATTTTGCATAGTTTTGCACACACAAGGTGTTGCAAGAGCCATGAGAGGATGTGAGTGGGTGCTATGTGTGTGAGCGGCAACAGCTGGGCTGCTCCCGCGCCCCTCTTTATCGCCACCTTTCCATCAACCAAAAACACATTTTAAGGTGCATTTGGAGCCACGGCCACGTGTGAGGTTTGCTATTTGCATATCAGCACGTACGCTCCGTATGCTTGGCCACTACCGCTCTCTAATTGCGACTCCGCTTTTCCAGATGAAAACTGACAACAAGAACATCTGCAGTGGCAACATAAACAACAACAGCAGTAACATCCTCTCCAGCGGCGGACACAGCTCCCTGGCCCAGCAGCAGCAGCAGGCACTCTCCTCCGCCGCCGCTGCAGCCGCGTCGCACATTGTCACCGAATGGGAGGATAACATCATCTTCGATGTGGATGATCCGGACTTTTGTAATCTTGCCGCAGGATCGGCGGCCGCCGTGATCGACAAGCTGAACTTTATGGGTGAATATATATGGAATTAAGGGTACATTATTAGCCCAGCGAACCGTATTTATAGTCTAGACATACGGACTAATCTATGTTATTTACGATTAGCCCCGCAGAACCCCGCGCTCTGGAAATTGCGAGTCGGGAAACTGCTCCACCTTTGTACCAGTTGCAGCAGTCAGTGGTAGTGGCTTATCGGCTATGGTTTTCCCGCCTGCCGTTCAGCTGACACACTGGCGGTTGGTGGTGGTTGTACCGCCTCCCGGCTTTTGTCTGGTTCGTGGCGGAAACTGCCAAACACTTTTATTAATGCCAATTGCCGGCCATATTCGGCTTTATCGCATCGAGTGCCGTTGATAATGGGGCCGCCTAGAATAGGTACCATCAATTACACAAGTGCTTAAGCAGCACCAGGAATAGCCACACTCTGTCTTCCTTCCCAGTTGTCTTTCCCCTTTTAAATTTAGACGCTTTTCGTGCTGTATTTAGAACGCACATCCCACGATTTTCGGGCGACCAACCAGGCGATCCATCAATTACCGCTCGAACATGCAGGTCCAACCAAGTGGGTGTGTGTGGGCTAAGCTACCTAATTTGTTGTGCCCGTCGTTTATCTGCGATCTTAGATTAGTCGTGCGACTCGCTTATTCACACGTTTCGCTTGTCAGCGAGAGAATTGAGTTGGTAAATTCACGCGTTTGTCATGTGACTCTGCTGCGGATCCGGCCCTCTGCTCGATCATCCTCCCCAGAAATGGGTGCCAAAAGAGTGTGCAAATATATATCAGCATGTCGCCATTCAAAGCGAGTGGAATTTTTCCCCAATTTTGGACAACAATAACATTCGGGCTTTAATACGGCTAGCGTGAGCTGTTTTTTTTTTTAATTTCACTGTCATGCATATATGTAGTTAAAGCCACTCGGCACGTGTCGCTCGTTAAAGGCTTCTATGGCGGTAGGAGGACCTGGTCTTATATGGTCTGGGGACTATTGAGCCACCCATGAATATTGCGTGCGAATTAAACATGAGTGTGGCAAATTATGCCCCTGATCCGGTCTTAAATGGGGTTAGTGAGTGAAAGGAAAACTGTTTAAGGACCTTAGTTTACTAGGATTATAGTTCCTCCGGAAATGTAAGATTTTGTGATTTTTTCCTGCTAGGACTGGCCTTAATTATATAATATTTTGTTGGTGGGATACATTTTTAACAGAAACTTTTAATCGGAAATTAATTTTTCTTAATGAAAGAAATGAAAGATATTCAGTAATAGCGTCTATATTGGGTTATGGGTCATTTCGCCGTACAAACTATTTTGCTTAGCTTACTTGCATATTTGCAAGTGATTAGCATATTGCATCAGATTATTTGCACATCAGTCTCGTCGTCTGCCCGACTGTTACGCCTTTTCAGTTCACGTTGATTTTGTACGTTTTCAAATTAAAACGATTCAGTGAAATCCAAGCCAAATAAGCGACTTGAGTATGACTTATCCCGGGTATTTATAGGCCTTTGATACAATCTATGCGCGTTATATAAGCTTTATCTTTAGTTGACTCACTGTAACTAGATGTGATCTTTCCCCCGAACTCGTATGCGCTGCTCACATATATCACTTATCATAATGGATGTCGCGGAATCCTATTATCTTGAATATTATTATCTTGACTGATCGCTCTTGCGCTTATCTCGTGCTGAGCTTGACTCATGCCCATGTCTAGACCCGGCAATTCCTTATAAAACATTAATTATATTTTTGTAGCATTCGTAGAATTCACTTGCCGCTCCCATGCTCGGACACAGGTGCTTGCATAAGCGTTCCGCTTGCATAAAATGCTTATTAAAACGACAAACGTAATGACAATTTTTAAAAATAAAACCGTTTTCGATTTCGCAATGCCCCCTGGCCGCCCCTACTCCTGCTCCACCTGTGCCCGCTGTCTGTGCTTTATGTTCCCATGCTCATTATAGAACGGAACGCCACGCGCAGTCCGTTCACGGTGTTTTTTTTTTTTTTTCTTTTTCAATTTGTCGACTCCCCTCGTCTCGTCTCGACAAGCGTCTCTAGCTGATAAGTCTCCGTTCCGCTGCCTCAAATTGCGCAGCAGCCCCGCTTCCTCCAATCTCTCTCAACAGCTCCCTTTGGTGGAGATAGCCCCCGTCCCGCCATGGAGTCGGAACATGCTCTCGGGTACGGAACATATGTCTTGACAGTGATAGTGGCGTGATGATGGAAAATGCCCAAATGCAATCCGATCTGCGAACTCTGGTATCTTTTTAACTAGTTGTAAAGCCAGGCTTAGGGGCCCGATCACCGGTTAGAGGCGGCTGCCAATGGATGCAACCAATTCTCTGAGGTCGTAACCAGTTCAAAGCTGAATAAAGGTCTTCCGATCTTCCCAGCTCATCCAGCACAGAGAGGAATGAAATGTAGATCTCTCTGCACCAAGATCTGTAACTATTAACTATTAGCTTTGTTTGTAGGTTAACTATAGCTAGAAAAGGCACAGAATTATCTGCTTCCCCCATTGAATTCCTTTTATTTCAATGGGGAATTCCGAATCTATTATAGTTTAGATTAGATCAAAGTATATATTGTTCAAATAATATATATATTTATAAATCCTAGGTGGCAACAGGGAGCAACTACAGCTAAAAATATATATATATATTTTTGTTTTCCGCAATGGTACAACCCCGTCTAATGCACCTCCACTCGACGTGGAGAGGCCCGGCCGAGCGATCGCTGGGTGTGTCCGTGTGTGTCGAGGATTGATTTCAATTCGAATTCCGCCCGTTCATTCATTCATTGTGCTGGCTTCGTTCGTTCGCTGCTCTTTTTATTAATTTACAATTTCAGCACACACACAGAAATGGGCGGCATATGGACACAGAAGGAACCCTTGCCAGGCACTAACTACGGCAGTCATAATCGGTTCAAACCGGCACCGGCTGTGCTTGTGAGTGTGTGTTTACACTGGGCAAACGTTCCGTGCGACGCAAATGATGTGAATGCGACTGCGACTGCCGTAGTGTCATCTAGTACTCGGTCAACGATGCTGATGGCGATGCCGATGACGACGTTGTCAGATCTGGCGACGTCAGTTAGTCGCTCGCGCCACTTTATTGACTAAATATACCCCCTCGAACCTGTTGTAAATTCCCACCGTTAGCATCACAGGCAGAAGCCGTCATAAAGATAGCAACCGAAAGGGTTCCCGGGTATAAAATTTAAATTCTAAATTCTAAAATGTTAAGCTCTGTATTTGCATCTCTCAATGCAAAGATAAGAGTAGGAGCGCTACGACAATCTTCTATGGAAAAATATTAATCTTAATCTTATGTTCGCAAGAATCATGAAAACGAAAAATACCCTGAGGACCATTTTCAGGGAAACCTTTAAGCTCTCATTGTTTATATTTATTTCTGCGGAATTAGTTTCTTATAAAGTAAAACAAAGTAAACAAGAAACGCAGATAATATTGTTTCTTAAACATTTCCCCCGCTCAACTGGCTTAACTAGTTTATTGACACTCTGATGGTCACAAAAATGTATTAATTAGTGGCTTATGCTCTCATTTCAAAAGTGTTTCGAATCATTTGGGAAAATCAATGATCCAAACCAGATTCAACTGATTCTGTTCCTTAGTTAAATTCCAAGTTCATTATTGACTGCCAAAATGTAGAACCTTTGTCAATTTAAGGAACCAGTTTGTTTGTTAGACGGCCGCCATGCGCACGCTAAAAATTAATTAAATATTGTCCATGGCGAATATCTAAAATTCGAGCTTCATAAATTCATTGAACGAATTTGAGGCAAAACCAGATTGAACTGAAAAACCAGGGAAACCTTTTGCTTTCGACGCGAGAAACCGCAACATCTGCGGACCCTTGAAGCATTTGAAGTTCCATGAAACCTGGTGGAAATCTCCCGTGTCACGTGTAATTAACAAACTGCTGCATTATGCAAATTGCTAATTAAAAGCGCTCTCCAGACTTCCACAAGTGTTAATTGTCGCGCGCCAAACGAAACCGCAGACCCTTCCTGCTCCTTCCCGCGGTGGCTCTAATTTCTCGGTCTTTCTCCGGCGCGTTCTAGTTTCTCGATTGGGGATTGCGCACTTTGGCTGCGGTCGGTGGTCGTTGGGGTTTTTGCAAACCACGAATTTGCGCCATATTCATGAGATTGCGTTGAACAAAAATGGTACCTTGAACTAGTGTTCAATGTGCCAATGGGGTTTGTTTTTGCATTTAAAATTGTGATCCAGGTTCCGGGCATTGTTCTATTGCTCCCCATAGGTACAACGCTGTATACTATAAACCACAGAATAAAATATAAACAACAATAAGTGCGATTCCCACTAACTCTGCCTGACTAACATTACCACTTGCAAAACGAACCGTATATTAAATGTATTTTCCAATTGGTTTTCCAGTACATTTCGCCTGATATTAGCATTAAAGTTCTGCGGTCTTTGTATTCCCTGCGATGATGCATAACTTGATTGTTTATCAATTTCAGGAATTTACTGGAGTTTTACTACGAGATAGGTTTCGAGTTGACCTATTTATTTGCAAAATTATTTATTAATCATATCTGCAATTCGATTTCCAAGAACTTTTTAAACATTCTCGGGGATTCCTAATTCTTAAAAAGCAAACAAATTAATTGATATAGTAAAGTACTAAACTAGAAATTGCTGCAGATTGTTACATATGGATTAAGATAAGGAAAACACCAAAGGGGCAAATATTATCTTGGTGACACTTTGTTCTTGGGAACGACCCAATTATGGTTACATATTGTTTGTTTGATCTAATCAGCCAAGGGGTTTTATCACCCGCAATTGCAGGCGGTTTATGTGAAGGTTACGTACCAATCGTGAGACAATCAGGCTTATGATAAATAAACTAGATCTAGAAATATTGAGGCAACAAACCTGAATATAACAAGTTCTATTGTTTAAAAATAGTAAATGTGGTTCTCAATTTAGGCATTATGATATTATAATCTTAATAACGTTTTCTAGCTTATAGTTTGCTTCTATATAACAAAGAAATTACCAGACAAAAGCGGGATTTACTGGGGAATATGTAGTTTCCATTCGTTTATTCCCAGGGCTAGGGTCACTTAAACCAGAGGTGAGTGAGACCCACCTGGCGTAAACCTCTTCAGGGGCTTTGTCAGTCAGGGGCAGGGCCGTGTATCAGTCATCAGTCAGTCCGTACCCCGATCTAGGGTAACCCAGGGCTAAATATATATATTCACACATTTATGCATATAGGCATTGGCGTTGTGAGATAACGTGTCATGGACTTATTTATAGGAGAATACCGCTTTATCTTTCACGGTATGCAAATTCATTACGCGGAACTCTTACAAAACCCCATGGAAATTAGTAAACACAAATGGGGCCAAAGGTCAGGGCTGCCCCCCTCAGCTCACAGGTCCGATTTCCCGCCATTCTAATTGCCCTTGTCAATAGTTTCGTCTGGCGAGCGAGCTCGTAAATCTTTCCGATCGACGGTGGATCACGGGGCATCAGCGGGAGCTTAGTAGCACCCTAAGTGCACTTACCTGAAATGGGATTATATAGAACTTGTACGGCTTTGAGGCTTTGAAGTCACTTTCGTTGACTCGTTGATTCGTTCGCTGATGATGACCAGACAAAGTCACGCCCCGTTTTGGCAGTTTACCCAGATTTTCGAATGGGTACTTTTCCCCCATTAATTAAGTAAACGCTTTCCGTAGTCGGACTCTGGCTGGAATTCCGAATGCGGTTTGTTTACACTCAATCTCGAGGGCGAGGGAACCCCAACAATCTACGAAACGGGTTTGTTGCGTTCCAACGAACTCATTAGCATCCGCTTGTGATGATGATCTGTTCGAAGGCGACTTAACTCAACTTATCAACGTGTGGCGCTGAAATGCCCAACAGCAGTAGAAGATTCCCCATAAATTATAATGAATCAGCCGCCCACAATTTGAGCTCATGATCGATATCAAAAGCTAAAAGCAAAACAAAGCCGCTCTGCTGATTTCTGTTATTATTTTTCGGGACCCGACTCCGACTTCGGTTCCTGATCTTGCTCCCAATTGACGTCAAGCCGTGGCCGCCTTTGTTTTTGCATTTGGCTGTGATCCATCCATCCGCATGTGTGCCGTATTTACACACCAGTCAAAACATAACAATAATTAACAGCTACTTTCAGGAGCAGCTTTGTTTGCGTAGCTGCCTCGAAACAGAAAACAGAGCTGGAGCCGCGACTCGATAGTCAGGCGGAGGCCAGGCCAAATCCAAAAGAGGAAGCGCATGTCTTTGAGCAGCACTTGAGTGCCAGTACCGTTGCCGTAAAAACACATATGTATATGCGTTGTACTTGTGCATAATAATAGTATATCCAAACGGCTATATATATTGGCAAACAGAAACAGAAACTAGCGATCGGCTAAGCGAAATCGCAATACCCTAATGGCCGTTCAAGCTGTGTAAATAAATGGTTTGAAGATCTTTCGCAATATGAGTGCGATTACAGTTCTGTCTGCTTGCTTGGGAAAATATACAAAAAAAAAACATTTAAAATTTTTAATTCTCATCAAAAATTAAAGTTTGCAGTCAACAACAACGTTTTTAGGTTGGATTAGTCAGCAAAATTGGTTCTAATTGGGGTTTTTTTTGGTGAAACAAATGTAAAAGTAAATCATCTTATTTGGTTTTTATATATTATTGTTTCATTTTGATTTATGCCGAAACTCGTAGTAGTTTTTTCACGATATGCCATCTCGTCATCACTGTAAATAAAATGATCTAAAAATACAAACCCTTCGTAGTTAATAAGTCAACATTTTAATGTAAATTCCTTGTAAATAATAATAGTTTTTCTGAAATGAAAGCAGCCGACGAGTATAATAAACAAATCTCCAAATAACTTGGACTTGGAACTAAAAGAATGTATAAATATATTAAACAATACTATAGACCAGAAGTAAACTAAGCAGATTTATAGCAAAAATCGTAGGCACTGGCCAATTTTCTGGTAATTTCCCAGTAATTCAATCCGTTGTAAGGCTTTTTGTTAACTGTCCACACACTTTGATTGCCAGAAACGTCAAGAAATTCGCTTAGAAATTTGTAAATAATACATAATGAAATGTATTAGAACGAGCAAGCAATAAACTGTTTTTTTTTTTGCGATATTCAATCCATTGTGAAAGCTGATAGCTCATTGGCAGACCTATAAATCAGGCGATAAGATAGAAACTAATTTTTTCTGGACTATTTTTTAAGGCGATCATCCGGTTGCAAAATACATCTGTTTATATTCGCATACAAGGATCGATGGCCACTGAAAATCTGGTATCGGAACAATTGGCTGGATATATTTAGCCAGAAATTATTATTTTTATTTACAAGTGGATCGGCGCTCTCGGGGAAGAGTATAAAAATACACGACACAAACACGAGAGCGGAGGGGCACTTAATAAGTTTTTAAAAGGTTTGCAAAATATTGTTATTTTCGGACTAATATCCTCACGTTGTCTGACGCAATTTCCGCTGAGGTGAGACGACTGTCTCTTCACATCGAACCGTCTTTGTGCCGGGCTCCTCAGTTTCTCAGGCATATGCCGTGCGACCTTCTCCGGTGACAATGGTCCCCCGATTCCACCTCCGCACTGAGAACTAAATTGAGGCAAACTGACCCATCCCCCAACCCGCCATTGTGCAATTGCTTAATATTATACAATTTAATATCCAAATTACAGCTGACATCAGACTAATATAATTTAATGAAATTCTGGTAATTCGAGAGTATACATTGCATTTTCCAAGTTAATTAGAGTTTCGTATGAAAAGTTCTTAAAATTGAAAATAAATCTACAAATAATATATCATCTATGTATGTTTTTTGTTAACTAATAATACATTCACTGAATATTTCACTTAATAATTTATCTAGGGAGTATTTACTTAATAAATTCAGGTATATAGATAATAATAATATTAAAATATGCTATATTTAAGCCCGATTTAGACCTTTTTCCCGGTGTATACTGATTTTTTTAAAAATGCGCCTTCACAAAGTTGAATGCCAGTGAAAAGTGTGCCCGGATCGCGAGGGCTCCGTTCGTTCTTGCTTTCTAAATAAACATTAATTGTTTATAATGTATGCTGTTCTGCGTGTTCCCATGTGTGTTGTTCCCCTGCTGTGTGTGTAGTTGACCGTCGCTTTTGGCGCTGAATTGCATTAATTTGGTCGCGAGGGTCGCCTGGGGTTTGGTTTGGGGCATGACTTCGGCTCGTCTCTGGTTTTGGTTGCTCCCTTTTCGTTTGGCTGGCGAAATTGGAGACGCCTTCCACGCGACGCGCGCCTTGGATTGAAGCTTGGCTCCTATGCATAAGTTAAGTAGAGTCTAGCTGCACTTTGGAAGGTTTTTTATTCTCCCATTAGCATGCCTACGCCAGCGAAAAATTCCATTGCGGAGGGCAATTGTCTTCGCATTATACATACGAAATGGATTTTTCACCGTTACACTTTTTTTTACAATTCGCTAAAGAGACACGCGCATGGGCTGCAAAAAAAAAGGGGGAGGGTTGACTTTGACGATAAGATTAGCGGCTGATTGATAAGCGAAAAATGTTGATATATACAGTTATATGTATTTATGGTTGGGAAACATGAAAGGCGTTGAAGAAAGCATGAATTCCGCCAGATAACGTTTTAAGGCTATTAAACAAACCGTTTATTATCACACGAAAAGATTCTTATGAATTTCAATTGCTGTCATTTAAATATCTGAAAGATATGTGGAAAATGGGGTTTCTCATAGATAACACTTGATTTTTTGGGTTTTTTGCTTTGATAATGATATAATATTTTAGTATTACTCTGATTCTAGTCTATGATCTTTGTATAGGATATAGTTTCGAGTGTATTTTGTAAATACAAAATATTATTTTTATAAATTTACCAAATAGCTTGTCAGCTTTTTTAAAAATAACATGTTATTGCCCAGATTTTCCATATTTATAATGGAAAAAAAATCCTTGTGGAATTTTCCGTCGATTAGGGATGTCTGTTTACCTGCCCCTTCTGAGGATCACGTTTTCCGGCTACCTTGCCGAGCCCTGAACTCTGCCATTCACTCTTGTTTTCCACCTGCTTGCTGCACGGACCTGAACCCGTACCGGAATCCGGACCCGAACCCGTAACCGTCCCTGTCCTTGCCCGGCGCTCTACCTGTCAGCGCGGAAAATGATTTGTTATTCAAATGAAATGCGTCCGTCCGTCGATTCTTCTGACGGTTGCCAAGCCGCCTGTCCGCTTCTCGCCTCCTGCTGTTGTTGTAGCGGCTGTTTTGCTTGCTGCCTTCTTGGACATGCGTCAATAACCGCGGGCGATTACACCTACCCGACGTCCTAGTGTCCGTCCGGTCAACGTGTCGTATACGTACTGCGCTGCCCTGCAGATATGCGTGTGTGTATGTGTGAGTGACCGTTGAATGTGCACTCTGCCAGAGAGTCGGCCATTATTTTTGTTTTGCTTTGTTATCGCCACGGATCTCTCACCCTCAGAGAGATGGAGAGAGAGAGAGAGTCGCTCTGAGATTTGATGGCTGTTGCCAACTACCTCTAATTTGGTCAGCATCTGACTTTGTTTTGGATTTTCGCTTGTGATTTACCCCCCCGTTAAATGTTTATTACGAGTTTTGCACGCCAGCGAGTGACTGAGTGTTGGTGTGCAAGTTCAGTTCGTTAGCTTTGCTTTGTCATCCGAGGCAAGCGATACTGCTCCCTCTCTTGCTCCGTCCCCCCACGCCTCACGCCTCCCACTCGGACGCTCAGCAAACCAGACATCCAGCTGGTTCTCTCGCGTTCGCCTGGCAGCCGTTCGCCTATATAAGCGAGGCGAATTCAGCGAGCGCCGTTCATTCGAATTTCGCGGTTTGTTTGTCGTGCTTGCCACTTGGTCTTCTGGCTCTGGAGAAAACGAAAACGTAGACGAATCTGAATCCGAATTCAGTTCAATTCCGCACTCAATTCAGTTTCAGTTCAGTTCAGTTTCGCTTCCAAGTCCAACTATAAAAGTGCGCTTTAGTTTCTGTCAAACGACGATATAATTGCAAATTGCTGTGGAAAACGTTGAATTTTTCATGAGCTCAAGCTAACTGTCTCTCGCATCGCGTGTGAAAAGTTACTTACAATTGCCAATAACAACGGTTAATGTTAATTTCCAAACAATTATAAAAAAAGGTAATTTCGATTGGGTCTTACGCAAGGCCAACTACAATTACCAATACAACAAAAGCAAGTTAAAACAACAACAACAATAACAAGCAACACAGAAATCCCAATTTGGATTTATTAATAGCGCAGAATAAATAATAAAAAAAAGCGCCCCTCAACCAACCGTTGCTGTAAATAACACAACAAATGTAAGTATTATTTCCGTGCCCAAAATAACTCGAATAAAAAATATAAAATAACAACCAGTCGTCCGTGTTCGAATGAGATTGTATGTGTGCCCTTCTATAAATAAATAAAATCAAATTAAATGCAACTAGTTGTGTGTACACACAATATGCTCCTCGCCTTGCCTCGCTCGGGATAAATTACAGCAATTTCGTTTTTGCGCCGTTGCATCTCAGACGGGGCTCCAACCGCAGCGAGTTGCACTCAGCCGCGACGCAAACCCAGACTGCAGCAACTGCAGCAGCAGCATGTCGCGAGATTTATTTTAAGCACGCGCCGCCTCTTGATTATACTTTCTCATACGATCCAAACTAATTATAGAACAACTGGCTGGCTGGCTGGCCGCATAACAACGCCAAGCGTTTTCACATATGTACATATTTATTTATTTATTATGATGCTGAGGCGGCAGTCATGTGCCTGCCGAGGATAGAGGAAAACATACATACTTTTTTGCAACTTTGCCAAAATCGTGTCGTCAATGTAGACAGGTCGTATACGGAATATATGTACATAAATATATGTGTAGGCCAGTATTCCCCCCATGTGGATAAGCAATTAACGTATCTCGCCTCCAATTCCAAATAATTCGCACATTAAAGTTTTTTAATTGTCCGTCGTCCATCCGTCGCCAAAAAACAATTGAAACTACACGGATGACGCACCGCCCAACATCTGTGATCTCTGATCATCGGCCTCGCTTTGGTGTGGTGATTTCAACCGGATTTCAGCGGATTTTTTGCTACTACCAGCCAATAGTTGTTAATTTTAGCCAAGAATGTCGTCCGAGTTGCCGCGGAAAATGTGACTCGCACTTGACAGTAGTAGGTACATGTCTGTGTATCTATATATCGATTGGATTTGAATGAACCTCGACTTGGTACAGTCGAGCTCACTCACGCACCTGCACCATAAGCTCGTTCACCTTCGCCGGCGATCGTTTACCCGTCCAGCATTGAACCCGCGCTGCCGCTCGTCGTTACATTTGATGAACTCCACTGACTCTTTGCTTCTCTCCTCTTCCTCTTTGCAGTGCCATCAACAGCAACCAATATGTCGATCGCCAGTGTTCACGGTCCCCAAATCGCCGACATCTGCAGCCCCCTGTCGTAAGTATTTAATTTTGGATGTTGCTGATCCCAAAGATACCCCCATAGATCGCACACACATGATCATGATTCACGTTTAGCTGGAAGTTTGATTCTCTGCGATTCGTTTCGTTTCCGTTTCGCACTTGCTAAAAATTCGCTGTAAACAATGTCAGGGTTGATTCAATGGTAGGGGTGGCGGAAGGGGGTGAATCGTATGGCTCATTCATGATTTCAGCAATCTAATCGATGCGGCCAGGGTGCAGAGTACACCAGCCACAAATCCACCCAATATACAATAGTACGAATATGTACAATGGCGAGCCACACCTGCGATTTGGCCACGACTTTGGCCCATTAATGAAAGGGGCCAGCACCTTCGGATCAACAGTTGGCCCGTCGTCCGTCTGTGTTTGCTCAAACAGGTCACGATCGCTACAGCTTACTGGTAAAAATGTCAAAGAGAGTGCTCATGTTATTATCGAAAAATATTTCTAAAGGCTAGAAATTTGACAGCTTCCCGCACCTAGCAGTTAATCTTTGGTTTATTTACCGAAGAATGAGAAAACCCCATTGTATTTCCGGCCAGCTTAACTTCCTAATCACAATCATAATTCAAATATGACAGTGTTTACTCTGTAGAGCGAGCACTGTACTCACCCGGTCCTATCATTATCATTCCGCATTTTGGGGCCGCACAATAGCAACAAAAGCCGTTGCCGTCGCCATCGCTCACATGATCGGGCGAAAGTCGCGAAGCAACCGCTCGGGTACAGTTGCCAATCATTTCATCCGCCCCCTCCTCCGATCCCGCTCGCCCTGCCGCTCTGCCGGCACGGCGCTCATTATCATAATCACGCCAGCGCATGCCGCCGCCACCCACTTGGCAAGGTCACGGTTAACCGCCCGCTCGCCACGATCTGTCATGATTACTAATCACGAATTCCCCGCTCTATTCCAAATCTCTCTTGCAGGCATCACAATCTGGGCCTGTCTGCCTCGCTGCCCGATCTAGTGGGAAGTCCCCTGGAGATTAACATGGACAACGTGCTGACCATCGAGGAGCTGCGCCAGCATATGGGCTCCTGCTTCACCTGCGGTGTGTCCTGGACGGACGACCATGTCTCGCTGGACTGCAGCGAGTGCGGTGGCTACAGCCTGGAGCGTCCCTGTCCCCTCTGCGACGGCCAGTGCGGTGTTCAGTGGAAGCGTGACTTTGCCATGGTGAGTTCACTTCTCCCTCCCAGCGAACGGAAATTCTGCGACTCGAACCTAAGTTCCTAGATTTCCTGCCATCATCATCGTTCAGATTTCGATATCTCTAATTAATTGTTTGCTTTGCCAAGTCTCACTTTTGATGGATACTAATTAAATGCGAGTACGAAAAGTAAATCCGATAAATATCCGATGGAAAACGTTAATATGCATAACACCACTGGTTGACACCTTCATACTTTTGTCGATAAGTCACCGCAAATAAGCCTTTTGTAGCACCCAAGACGTGAAATTTATAAAATATATATGTCGCGAAAGCACATATTTGCTAGATTGCTGTTTAATCAAATGTACGAAATGTCGGGTTATTGCACAATGAATAATGACTACGCCATATATCTTTATAGCTTTCGCTCTCATAAACGTTTGAGTCGTAAAAATTCCGCTCAGCATTTGAATATATTTTGGATCTGAATTGCAAGACTAAAGTTTTTTTAATTTATCTTACAGTCCCATGCCTGCAGTCAAGCTCGCTGGGTGGGCGTGTGCATCAGCTATCCGGAAGTCGTGGCTGGAGTCCAGTTGCCCGTTGGAGGAGCCGCTGGAGCCGCCACCTCGTGTGCTGCCGCCGCTGCGAATCAATTGCGCCTGGCCCAGGAGCTGTGCTCCCGCCTGGAACAGCTGTCGACGTCAACGACGAGCAAAAGCGGACGCATCTAGATCGCCGACTGCCGCGTCACAGTTCCTTTGACAGCCAGACTGCAAAAACACGCCTCCACATCTACAGTCACACCCCCGCACAGCAACTCATCCGGATAGCAAGATAGCAGATCCACACAAAAACACACACTGTCTCACCCGTAATTTAGGGCCTAATTGCTAAGCTTTTTAGTTGTTAGTTTTTATTGTTGTGTCGCGTTGAGTCTCTTTTTTTGCACAATTCCCTTTCGTTGTATGATTTCATCACCGGTTTCGTTTTCGTTTTCGTTTCGTTCGTACAAATGTTTTAGCTGCTAAGCTAATTCCTTTGTTTACATTTTAATGGCACACCACACCTATTCTATCCGGGTAAAGACTTCTTTCTGCTTAGACTTAAGCCGAGTTTAGGCATTGCAGTGATAACGGTGATATTAGCCAGAAAGAATCGTGAATCGTGAACAAATAGTGAATTTATAATGATAATGGTAGCAAATGTCTAACGGTAGCTACTAAAGCATTCAACACTTAACGGCCCTTGTTGTAATCGTGTAGAGATTGTTGTTAACAATTAGTTAGTCAGTTGTTGTTGCTTTTTGCCTTGTGTCAAAGCTTGCTGGTGGCGAGGAGATCCGGGAAACCGGAAGGCTCAGTGAGCGTACAAAGAATCTTCCATAATGTGCATAATGCTCAACAAAGTAACTAAAGGATTGAACAGTCTCGTTCTCTCAGCGAGGGGAAAGCGAAAGCGCAAGAAAACCAAACGAAGGAAAATAAGAGTAAATATTTAAGCAAACGCACAAGGAAACAATTGAAAAGCATTACTCAAAAAGTTGAAGATTTTCTGTGAAAATCCATATGACAAGTAGACAAGTTTATACCTAATATATACACCTATATATATATTATATTATATACCATATAAATCTGCATACAATATACATATACTATATATTTTTAATGTAGAGATATGTTTTGTAAAAGACAAAGGCATATTTTTAAAATTAAATACTTAAACTATGCAAAAATCAAAGTAAGCATTCTCGTTTCAATACTTAAAGCCGACTTCCCTGTTGTCAAGGCGCGATTCGCGCTTCGCTCAACTCGGTTGCCATTGTCCAATGACGGGAGGCGGCACGCGGTGTAAGCCGGAATCTAATCAGCGTTTATGATCATCACCAGGTGGGCGCCGCCATAGCCATCACCTGCCTCGCTAAGTGGAACGTAAACACGCTTGACTTGAATTGTGCTGCTTCTGGGATTCTTCTCTCGGCCCAGAAATATATGACATCTTTCTTGGGCGCCATAAAGTGGGATTTCACCTGATTTCGGTTAATTTATCGCTCTTTGTGTTAATGTAAGGCGACGCGGTTTTCGAATTTCATCATCTCTTGCTGGGGATTTCTTAAAAATGTAACTCTCGATTTGTATTTTCGGTTTATATGTCAATTCGTTGTAATCGCTTTCCGGTATTGCTTTCATTATGGTTATTATTGGACTCTTTGATGTCCTCCTCTTATTATCATTTCTGCGAATACATTTTTATCTTCATTCTCCAAAGTTGTTAACTTATCAATGGGCGTTGCAGTGATTACTCGTTTAGTGACTTGTTTAGGGATTTTAATTCAACAATTTTCTATCTCAAACACGTTTTCACTTCCTCTTCAAAAATATCTATTTTCTACATATTCTACGTATGAAATATCTTGTTTTTCCTGGAATTAAGATAGGTTTTTTTGCCACATTTTGATTGAGAAAGAGCTTTATCAATGGGATTTGGCATGACTTTTGGCCAAACAGCAACAGAGACTACGACTACGGCTCTTGCAGCTCCTTCTCCGTTGGCGGACGTACCAAGCCGGAGTGTTGAGCGAAACGAGACTACTTTCAGCTGAATAAATAAATACAAATATTTGTAAAAACAAATTTGTTTAAACTATCCAATAGCTCACATTTCTGTGCCGGATCCAAATCCAAATCAGGAGAAATCTCTTGCAAGGGCAAATGGGCCTGCAGCTCCTCCAAGAGCTCCGACAACTCCTGTGAGTCCTTGACAATGCTACACAATTCCTCCTGCTGGAAATCGGGATTGATTTGCTTACAGAGCAATATTTGGCTTATCACGTTGCCCAAATTCGAGGGAGCAGTTCGAGAGGGAGCTGCAGGGATAACTTTAAAGATACATATGTCCTAGATAAATGCCTTCTTACGCACCATAATACTCGGTCATGTCCAGAGGCACTAGCTGTATCAAGCGGTAGCTTTTCATCAATTCATGCTGGAATTGTTGGGTAAGATAAAAGAGCAGGGTCAGGTGCATTCTCTCACTGGGACTGCCCAGGCAGTGACGCGGCTGGGGAGTAATTAGATGAGCGGTATGCTTGCAGGCGTCCACGCAGTTGCGTCTCAGCTTCCTGATCTTCTCGCGCAGCACTGGGGAATCCCTGGCCTGACCTATAAAGATGAGCAGCTCTCGAAACTGGGCCACATGGCAATTGATTTCTGTAATGAGCTGGAAAGAAGGATGTATTAATGCCTCACTTTCACAAAGCTTTTCCATTATTACTCTTAACCCATATTACCTTCTGGGGATCCCTTGAGGGCAGCAGCAGTTGTGGCAAATAAATGGACAGCCTGTGGGCGATTATCGTGGAATTCCGAATGGCCAAGGCTGTGCTGCTGGCCACACTCACCGCTGGCTTCTCGCCCAGCACGGGTGCCGAGCAGAGGCCACTACTTCCGACATGGGCCATGTTTGGATGCAGACTGCAGCACAGCCATCCCCATAAGTAGGCTATTCTAAACCATGCTGCAACAAGCTGTTAGTGTGTGTGGGTGTGCATCTGGCGGAAGGGTATCTTATGTAAGCAAATTGCTGCTGTCCCGTCTCATTACCTTGTGTCAACAAGTCACGCCAGCTAAACAGCAACAAATGAGCCAAGTAGAAAAAAAAAGCCCCCACAGACCCGACCCTCAGCGTTCCACTTTCACCCGCAGCCCCAGATGAAGCTATTATGAGACCAGCAGAGCTGCCACAAACTATGTTGGATTTTAAGGGTTCTCTAGCACTACGCAAGAAACATACACAAAAAATATATATATAAATAAAATGATTGATCCTTGTCATAAAATGGTCGGCGCATCAGCGATTATATCGTCGGACTTCTTCAGCGGCCTGTCTATATACAAGTCCACGGAGTCATAGTCGATACCTTCCAGTTCGTCGAATATCATTTGGTCATTAATGCTGTAGCCGGGCTCCTGAAAGGGGATTGTAATCAGTAATTCGCGTTAAATAAAACAGAGGCATACATTTCAAAATAGATCCTAGTCTTTACCCAAATATTAAATATAAATTAAACAAGATTGCACTTACTATCTTTGCATATTTCCAACATTCAACCGCCTTAAAGTTGTTGCCAAGCCGCAAGTTTATTAGCGCCAGGAAGCCCCACACATTTGGTACATGGCTTTCCACTCGCGTGCAGTTGGCGAAGCACTCGATGGCCATGTCCATGTTGTCCAACTTATAGTACGCCTTGCCCATTAGGTAGTTGACCATTAAGGGCAGCAGTTTGCCCATAAATTGTCCCTCGAGTGCCTGGAGACACTGAATATAGTTGCCGTTCTCGTACGATATGTACGCCAGCCGTATTTTGCTCACTAGCAGGATGTCGCGTTCGATCCCCTCTGAAGGTGGCAAACTTAGGCTGCGTCCGTAGTAGAGAGCAGCCTCCTCTATGTTGCCCCGAGAATACTCAACATTTCCATTTACCTGAGCATTCAGGGCCGCCTAGGAAAAGAGAATTGAGAATTAATAATGGACAACTACAATTTACACCCCTTAAAAATTGTGTTTTTCTATTTTTTAGTGTAGAAACAATATTCACCATTCGATCTGCATGATCGCCCACTCCAAATTGGAAAGTTTTGAGCTTAAAACCCTTATCCAATTTGTTGAGCAGGACAGCCATCTGGGTGTTTATCATGTACCGATCCGCCTCACTGCATAGGTGCTCCATGCTGGCGAAGACCACCTGCCCAAACTCGTAGAGGCCCAAGCGTACAAAGCTCGTGAAGACTTGGAAGAAGAGGTAGCCCCTTACCGAGGGAAAGTTTGGCTCTAGGGTGAGGAAGATGCTCCACATGCTGTGCGGGGCCGGGGGAAAGGTGTACTGGTTACGCACCCGCTGGTCCTCGAA
This sequence comes from Drosophila mayri, assembly GCA_008042485.1. Lineage (NCBI taxonomy): Eukaryota > Metazoa > Arthropoda > Insecta > Diptera > Drosophilidae > Drosophila > Drosophila mayri. The sequence goes on along the minus strand of VNJN01006045.1, from coordinate 98,718 downwards.
TCGCCAGCGGGCATAGGCGCAGCCAGGCTCGTAATTGAAGAGCTTGTAATAGCAGTAGAGGAGTATCCATGCCTCCTGTTGTTGCGGATGCAACTCCGCATATATACCAATGCTTCGCAGAAGACACTCGGTGCAGTCGGCCGAGGTTTCCGGATTGTCGCGTGAGTCCATATAGTTGATGTACAACTTAATCCAGCCCCTGTGGGTGCCGAATGTCGTTGATATCAGTACGTGCGAGATAGTGGATATATATATGTATATATCGGAGTGCCGATATCAATGGGTTGACGCTTACGCTAAATAGTCGTGGTTGTCCGCCATGTGATTCTTGGTGAAGTACGCCTTCGCCTTGTCGAACTCGCCACGCTCCATGTGCACGATAAGCCTGTAGAAATGGAAGCCTCCGTCACTAGGGAATTCTCCGGTAATCTGGAAAATAGAAAAGAGCATGGTTATTTGGAATTGGAATTTGGAATTTGGTTTTAAGGAATGAGTCTATTAAGTTTATAGAAATCTCTTGTCCTATCTCTATCTTCTACTTCCTATTGCTTCCTTAGTCATCACCATTTATGTTGAATACAAAATTTAATCAATTAGATAATATTAACAGTCATAATGATCAATTGTTTACTTCCGATTTCAGTTCATTGAAAACTTATATACTACCGGTAAGGGTCGAGTAATTTGTTGTCGTTCTTATTCATAACTTTTACTCTAATCAAATTAACGAACAAATCTTGATTCACCTTCCGGTTTTTATGACTCGTTAGGTGTTTTTTTCCGCAAACAAAATGTTAAAGGGTTATCAGTTTAAAATATTTTAAATGCATTTTTCTTTTTACTTATAAACTATGACTAGCTGATAGCTATTTGACCGAAAAAGATAAATATCAAAATATTATATTTAGAAACTTTGATCTTTCCAACAAAGTGCAAGAATCTGTAATATTAAATCAGATATTTTACTGAACAAAAAAAACTTGACAGGCAGTCTGCAATTAATGTTGGCTGTCAAATTCCCTTGGTAACAACTTTATCTGTCAGCAAAATTGTAACAGACAGAAATCGGACTTTAGTGTAACAAAACAGTCAGAGTTATTATTACCCTGGGAAAGCATTACATACTGCCTTTAAAAATAGCTCAATGCGGTCAGTTCGTAATACTTGTTAGTTGACTGCTATTGCTGGGTAAAAACCGGGACAATCGATCAGTTTTCTTATTTAACTAATCAGAGCTGGGAGAGCTGTCGAAACCTTGGCTTAGTTATTGACAAGGAAAGTTTGTAATTAGTAAATGAATCACACTGTGAGCTAACCTTCTCGAGTAGGAGGCTCGCAAAGGGCTCATCGTCCACCGTACTTAGCAGTTTGATGGCGTTCATGTGGTCGATGATCCGACTAGTCAGCAACTCCTGTTTGGTAGCATAACTATCAAAGCCTTCGTTATGAGCCAGCTCCACCAGGGAATAGACACGCTGCTCCAGTTCGTTGTAAACCAAGGCGCAGAGATTCTGTGGGATTGAGGAGAGGTCAAGCAATGCGAGACAAAGACCGCTGGATCCACTGACCGCAAACTCCGCGCTCGTCTTGGTGGGGATTCGTGTGTTGAACACACTGCCCACCAGTTTCAACAGGATGTTTGTCAGGTTCTGCACGGCACAGCAGAAGTACTGCTTGCTATCCTCTATTTGCCTCACATTCTTCTCCACAATGTAGCTGATGCAGCTGCGGATGAATGCGTCGAATCGGGCATAAGCTTCCTGCTGGATGGCAGCCAGTGGTCTCAATGTCCTTTGAGGGTACGGCTGGTGGCAGGAGAGCAGTCGATTCTGCATGACAAAGGTCTCGCGGAACACCTTCAGCTCGTTGTATATCTCTCCGATGGGCGCCAGCAAGCACAGCCTGATGATAGCGAACGTGGATTGATGGGTGGAAAGCGAACTACTCATTGTACGCCTTGCGCTGCCCACGCTATTGTTGGTCGGGCTCTTGATCGTAGACTTCGACTTTCCCAAATATTCCAGTTGGACGGCGAACCTCATGGTTTGGACTGTTTCAAAGCAAAGGAAAAATGCATGGCTTGGCATATCCCCATCAATAAATTGCATGGAAACTTGTACTTACTCTCTGGGTAGACCATTATGGACGGATCCACGACTCCTTGGAAAATCTTTTGGGGCTTAGCTGGATCAACGGTATGAAAAACTTCCACCGCTAATACATACTGCTGGCATGCGACGGCGTACTCCAGAGCATCGGCCATTTTTTGGGTGAGTATGAAGCGGTGGAAGGAGTTACAGACGAGAGCCTCGTCAGAGTTCAGATCGATGCCCGAAAAGGCCACATTCATTCCTTCGGAGCAAGATAGTCCTGTGAAGAGCTTAAACATCTCCAAGGAAATGCCTGACTTTAAGCCGGGGACGTTCGGCATGTCCATCGCGCGGCGAAATGACTCAAACACTATGTGGGAGTCCTGCATGCAGATGATCTTCCGCTCCAGGTGGCTGAACTCGCAGAGCGGGATTAGTGGGGAGTCGTTTCGATCGCCCAGCAACCTGGAGCGAAAGCTCAATCGCACACTCGTTGACTCCACGTTCAGTTGAAACTCATCCCTCACGTTGTAGATGCTCTCTAACGACACGAAGGCCATGTTGGTGAATATCAGCTCCTTGGCAATAGGCAGGAGAGTGTACAGGTGCCATTCCGAATGGACGGTGTAGCGCAGTTCTGCGGGCACATCTGGCATGGGGTACAGGTAAAGCTGTTCGCTGATCATGCTTCGCCGGTGGCCGAACAACTTGATCACGTCCACGTAGCCCACACTAAGCAGCTCCAGTCTTTCCGACTCAATTGAAATGTGCTCCTCTTCCACCTCAATGCCCTTCTTCAGAGACGAGTCCAGATCGGATTCAGCCTCCCGTTCTTCCTCCTCGAAATACAGTTCCTCATCGCTTTCCACGACCGGCACCTGCGGGACTATTCGCATGTACAACTGGATCAGCAGCGGATTATCGGCAGCATGGTTCATCCGATCCACATTGTCCTGCTGGAAGATCAGCGTGAAGGTGGGCTTGGACGAAAACTCCTTTTCCGGGATAATTCCATCTATATTGTAGTGCTCCACGCATTTTACGATCACACTGTCTCCCTGGCTGATGTGAATCTCCAGCGGATATCCGGTGACTGGCAGATTATTAATATTGGCAAGCTGGATGTAGAGGAAAACGTTTGGCGGCTGCGGATGGGGGCTCAGATCCTCCTCAACTTTCTCTGGGGCCTTTTCTTTTTTTGGCGGCATTTTCACGTCAAACTCTGGGATTGTGTTTTGTATTTAAAAATTCGAATTGGAACTCTGTTTTTACGCAAACTCTGGGCAAAGCTGTCATAATGTAAGCACAAAGTCAGACGCATGATAATGTACAAATATCTAAAAAATAAATCTTTGTGTCTGAGGTATAAATAAAAAAAATTAACAAGATTTTTTTTTTTAATTTATTAATTTTGAATTCAATGCAATCGCTAGATCTAAGATCTCTCCGACTCCTTCTTGCTTGGACGAAGGTACGTCTTAAAGTAGAATTTGGAGAACATCACAGCCAAGGCCATGGAGAAGGATCCAAACACATAGGCCACCGGCCGTGGAGCATCGCAATTGGGTTGCACCAGAACATTGATGCATTGGAGGATGATGAGTACGAACTGGAGCAACTGAATGATGGTGATATACTTCTTCCACCAGAGATTCGCCTGCGCCGCCGGGCTGATGGAGGTCAGCAGATAGTAGGTGTACATTATGGCATGTACGATCTGGTTTAGGAAGGCCATTCCAAATGTGCAGCCGCCGAAGCCGTAGAGCGTCGGGATCGCATAGGAGAGCACGACCAGTGCCACATGGTGGAACACGTGCAGAAAGGTTATCTGCTTATTCTTCTTGCGCAGCACGAAGAACACCGTATCCAGGAGGTCCATGAATTTATTGACCAAATACAAATTTGTGATGAAGCGCTCCCTATCCTTGTGCTCGTGGTCCAGGGGCAGTGAAACTATGCATCGCAGGTTGCAGGGTCGCAGAATAAACATGAAATGGGCGAACTGTTCATTGAGACTTGTGATTATTTTATTTAATCCTTTCAGTTTGCCAATTAACTACTCACATATATGAACGTCACGGTATTGTACACGATCTGAACGATATTATAGGCCTTGATTATTCCACGCAGCTCAAAGGCCTTTCGCTGCGCCATCAGCTTTGGACCCAGCTTCAGGACGAATACCAGATAGGTGGTCAGTACTAAAGTCGTGGGCCAGACACTGCCAAAAAAGGCCATCTGATGAGGATCTACTGGCGTAAGCATTTTCGTTTCTAGGACCTCCAAAGCTTTGTCTGCCTTTGTGAACTAAATAGGTGCTATGGCTACTAAATGGGTCATCGAACTGAAGAAGTATTCGAGTTTAAATTCTTGATTCGCTTTGGTGCTTAAGCCCGACGTCGATTTCCATATTCAATTCGGCGAAACTTGACCCTTTCTTGCATATAAAAATAACAAACTATGTAGTTATTACGTACGCAACTAAGTGGCAATTGGAATACATTTTTATGCTCCTACAGGGTATTATAATTTTAATCAGAAGTTTGCAACGCAGGGAAGAAAACATCTCCGACCCTTAAAGTATATATATTCGTGATCAGGATCAACTGCCGAGTCGATCGGACGACTATATAATTTAGCCGCCATTGGAACGATCGGACAAATTTTCGAAAAAAAAAAAATTATAATGCCAGTTTTCAACAACTTATTATTAATCCAAAATTTCGGTTTTATTTTTTTTATTTAATTCTGAAAGGGTATACAAACTTCGGTCAGCCAAAGATAGCTTCCTTAAACTTAAAACTAAAACATTTTTTAATTCAAATTAAGGGCTTTCGTATTAATTGGATTTTATTTGCAAATGGTGTCCGACAGCGAAGCAACCTGAAGGTGCCAATGAAAATGCAGGACAACTCTGATACTTTCTGTTTTAGTATATTTATTGGCTGATTAAATTAAAAAATTACAAACAAATCTCATAATACGTAACAAATATTAGAGACACTATAATAAACTTTTTCTTACGTGACAAGATTTGGTATGTTTTCAAATCGAGCGCGTAAATGAGAGTGACCAGTTGCTGCTGAGGAGAAAAGTGTGCGCACTCAGGCCACACTGTTCGCCACACGTGAAGAAAGAACAACAACGAGGTCGTGTGTGTTGCCGTGTGTATTATGCAAGCAAAAGCTGTGTGAGACCTGCCGCTAAACGAGATAATTTGATGCGATTTACGAGGACAGCGCGCCGCTAGCTGCAGTGTTCCGAAATGTATCGTTTGTTGAGTGCAAATCGAGCGGCGGCGGTGCAAAAGGCACTGCGACTGCCACCCACCGCCCACACAACAACAACAGTGTGCTGCGGTTGCGGTAGCGGCGGCAACTCTGGATTTGCGCCTCCGAATTTCGGGCATTATCAGCAGTATTATCAGATGCTATACCGCCAAATGCCGGCAGGTGAGAGTGACGACAAATAGCAATTGGATATGAGTGTGTTCTTAACCAGACATGTGCTTCCTACCGATTTCAGTGACACTTGCAGCGGCAACAGCAACATCGGCGACGGCGGCACGCACACAAACAACGATACCCACACAGACGGATGCGGTGGCCCAGACCAAAAAGAAGCGATTGCGCAAGCCGCGCTATGCCAAATATGTAGAGCTTCTGGAGGGTAGGTTCCATCCCAACCAGAAGCTTCATCCTAAATATCATTCTGTATCCTTCTTCCAGTCACCGAGCAGGCCATCAGCGAGCGCAGGTCGCGGGTGAAGCGGCTTAAATCCAAGAAGCTAGCCGACTTCATACAGAAAGCCCAGCTACAGATCCTGGAGAGGCGAGTGCGGGAGGATAAGAAGGATAATAAGAAGAATAAGGGTAGCGTACTGGAGTCGTCACAGCGACAACCTGTGGAGTATCAAAAAATCGACATGGAGGCGTTGGATGCCTCTGTTCTTGAGTCCGGCCTATACGACGACCGGCCGATGCTATTCTTTGGCAAGGATGAGTACACCAAGCAGGTGATAGCGAATCCCGAGGAAGTGCAAAACATCCTAAAGAGTTTCAACAACTTTCGGGACATCATTGAGAGCATTGAGAACGAACGTCACGAAGCGGATTTTGGGTAAGCTGAGAACTGCCGAATATTTGCTGGAAAATCCTATTTATTTGATAATTATTTCTTACCCTGCAGTCTGAGTACGAAGGTGGCTTCGGAAGATCCCGAGGTGGGCGTTGATCCCTTCGAGGCCATTGAACCCTATATCAATCCTTTGGATAGAAGCAGACCTTGTTCAGTAACATCAGTGGCCATGCCTGCAGCCAGTGCAGTGACAGCCAAGTCCAAAAAACGGTAAGCTTTAAATTGAACAATGTTTTTTGAATCAATTTCCTTAAGGATATATTTTTTCTAACAGTTTTAAGTCGAAGATTCATGTGAACGAAGAGCAGGAGCGACTGGCCAAGCAGAAGGCGCTGTACATGAACCTGATCACCTATCTGAATGTCTGTGTGTCGGCCAATATGCTGAGTCGTGCCCTGTCCACCATTATTGCGTATCGCGGAAGGGTGAGGAAGAGTTCGCTGCCGCATCTCTCTCCAGGCCTCATCACCGTCGATCTGTATAATATCTTGCTGCACGGTTATGCGGCCAAGGGCTCCTTTGAGCGGTCGAAGGAACTGTTTACGCTTATCGAAGAGGATGGTCTGGCGTTGAATGAACAAAGTTATGCTGCCATATTCGAGTGCCTGGGTCGCTTGGAGTCGGATGCAGAAAATCAACAAACTATTGCCAAATACATAGCACAAGCAGAGGACAAAGGATTCAGCCTGAACCAAATTATGGACCGTTCAAAGTTCGTAGCGGATCAGCGAGACATTGCCCTGGATGCCATTCGGCGCATTCGTCCGGACTTCACGCCCGAATATGTACCACCCCAGTTGGGCTATGACAACGAGCTGCTTAATCATCTCAATGAGCACACTCTACCCGTGGGAGCATCTAATCAAGCAGGGGACGCGGACTATGCGATAATGAACTCAAAGCTGGGCTACACGAAAGATCAATTGGAGCAGCTCGCGCGGGAACAGCTCAAGGTAGAACTGGACGGCTGCATTACCATCAAGTCCATTGAGAAGTCCAAGGAGTTTTCCAATGCCGAACGATGCGTGAGTTTGATCTTAATCATACGATTTTTTCCGATTAAAAATTTTTTTTTTTTGTAGCGTGATCGCCTGAAAGAGTTGGAGGAATCTTGGCGGAAGCAAATCTCCGCGGCTATTGTCCGGGATCTCAATACCATGCGGGCTCAGGTCCGCTTTAAACCACATGGCTTCATGACCTACTATACATACCTGAAAACTCTGGACACCTCGCACTTTTCCGACATCTTGATCAAGGAACTCTACAAACTGGCCGAGGGCTCAGAGACATTTAGTCCGACGGTGGGGCAGCTGTATAAGGAACTTGGCCAGAAGGTGCAGCGGCGCTATCAGATTGAGCAGAAGAAGCACAACGGCACGCTGGAGAAGGTGGGCGAAATCTATAGCTCGTACTGTGATCTGTGGGACAGCGGCAGGACGCATGACAACACGCGGCAGGCGTGGCAGCGTCTCGTGCACGAACAGCGCGAGAGTGGCCCGAGCATGGATCTGCCGGAGGTGCCGTGGCCATCTAATGTGCTCACTGGCGTGGGTCGTTTTCTGTACAACATATTGATGCGAGATATCAAGATCGACGCCAATGTGATGCGGAAGCAGAAGACCAAGTCCAAGACAACTGCCCAGCCCCAGAATCTTTTGCCCGCTTTCTATACTCTTTTCCGTAACCAGGGACGCATGGTTAAGGAGGAGGTCAAGCCACATCCGGTGTTAGCGAGATTGCTTCGAGCTTCGCGCCAGCAGACGCTTACCTTTGAGTCGAATCTGGTGCCCATGCTGTGTCCCCCGCAGCCCTGGAGTACTCCGCACAACGGTGGCTATCTGCTGAACAAATCGGAGCTTATTCGTCTGCCCCACCAGGCCATCCAGCAATGGGAGCGCATTGGATCGACGAATCCCCAGCATCTGTATCCTGCCCTGGACTCCCTGAATCAGCTGGCCAGCGTTCCTTGGCGAGTGAACACTCAGCTGCTGGATGTAATTGTTGAGGTGTTCCAAAATGGTGGTGACGCCAAACTAGATGTCCCCCAGCCTCCCAGTTCTCTGCCTCAGCTGCCCACACTGCCGGCCAAGGACGCCGATGGAAATGCTACCTCCAATGCGGATCGTGCCAAGCAGTTCCGAGATAAGATGGGTCACCGCCGGAAGCAAGCTGAGATGTACAGCTTGTGGTGCGATGCTCTCTATAGACTGTCGCTGGCTCAGCACGTAAGTATTTATGGGAATCCCTAATTAAATCTGTATTGATTTTCCTCGTTTGTCTCTGTTTTCCAGTACCGCGATAAAGTCTTTTGGCTGCCGCACAACATGGACTTCCGCGGACGAGTATATCCCGTGCCGCCTCATCTTAATCATCTGGGTTCGGACTTGGCCCGCTCTATGCTCATCTTCGACCAAGCTCAGCCACTGGGAGCTGACGGTTTTAGCTGGCTGAAGCTTCACTGCATCAACCTGACAGGTCTGAAGAAACGAGACTCAGTGAGGGAGCGCCTCCTCTACGCGGAGGATATCATGCCAGAAATACTGGACTCGGCGGACAATCCACTCACCGGACGCCAGTGGTGGGCCAAGTCGGATGAGCCGTGGCAAACTCTGGCCTGCTGCATGGAAATAGCCAAGGTGCATCGTTGCCCAGATCCCGCCGCCTATCTTAGCCGCTTCCCCATCCACCAGGATGGTTCCTGTAACGGGTTGCAGCATTATGCGGCCTTGGGAAGGGATAAAGCTGGAGCTTGCAGTGTTAACCTGGCGCCGTCCGCAATCCCACAGGATGTGTACAGTGCCGTGGCCACTTTGGTAGAGCGGAGCAGGAAAGCCGATGCTCAGAACGGCCTGCATGTGGCGGAAGCCCTAGCAGGATTCGTGCGGCGTAAAGTGATCAAGCAGACCGTGATGACGACGGTGTACGGAGTTACCCGCTATGGAGCACGACTTCAGATCGCACGCCAGTTGAAGGATATTGACGACTTCCCCAAGGACTGGGTGTGGCCTGCCTCCACATACCTGACGACCAAGACTTTCGAGAGCCTACGGGAAATGTTTACGTCTACGAGAGAGATTCAAGATTGGTTTACGGAGTGTGCTCGCCTAATTTCCGGCGTTTGTAGCCAGAACGTAGAGTGGGTAACGCCCTTGGGATTGCCGGTGGTGCAGCCTTACAATCGTCAGGAGGCAAAGCACACCGCTCGCACGGGCCTGAAGGTCACCGCTAACCTGCCCATGGACATGTTTGAGAGACCAAACATTCTAAAACAGAAGAATGCCTTTCCGCCCAACTTTATCCACTCGCTGGACTCCTCGCACATGATGCTTACCTCGCTGCACTGCGAGCGGAAGGGCATAACCTTCGTCTCGGTGCACGACTGCTTCTGGACGCACGCGAATACGGTGCCGGAGATGAATAGGATGTGCCGGGAGCAGTTTGTGGCCCTGCACTCGCAACCAATCTTGGAGCAGCTCTCGGAATTCATGAAACGCACCTACAGTTTTCATGACTCGTGAGTATTTTAATACATTTCGTTTGGCTGTTTTCACTTAATCAATCATTCTTATGACCTCAGTGATTTCACCAACGATGGCACCGTGGAGGATTTATCCAAGCGCCAGCTAAACCGCACTCTGAAGCAATTGCCCCAAAAGGGAGACTTCGACCTGCGCAACGTACTCGACTCTGTGTACTTCTTCAGTTAAGAATGCCACCAGACACTATACAAGCAAATCGGACAGTGCCTAACATAAACATAGTCATTAGTTATATTTAATATACACCCACCTGTTGAATTTTTGTTTAACAATTTTGCTTTTAATACGAAAAGATGGAAACTGAATACAAAAAACAATCATGGAGGACAGATTGGCCGCTAATGTGATTGGTTACATAAAATTGATTATTAAAAAAATTGTAAAAATATAACTTGAGATTTACATGTGGGATGGGATTCAAGGAAGATGTAATATGAAAACAAACGATATGTATTCAAGACGATCTTTTTTATTTCCATTTGAAATTAAATTGTAGAATGCACATAATAATACCGGAAAATGTTTGTTTGCCTTTATGCCCTGTGATCGATTTTGTGTTGTATATTATTCCAATAACATTTCATTTTTATGTGTTTGTTGGTTTTCTACAAGTTTTGTATGGCTTTCTACGTCAGACAAAATCACTTAAGCGAATGTGGCTGTGCGTATTCGTGCAATAAAACGATTGTTTAATTAAATTTAGCTTCTACATTGTGGGTTTCAGCTACCAAGTCCGTACATCTGTGCCAACAGTTAATTACGTTTGTATTTATTTTGAGCACATTTCTATTTAAAATCAAATAATCTATAAATAACTACAGTTTGTACGTTTAATTTTATATTATTGAATTGTCTAAATCGGACCTCTTCAAATAATTAAACTTTTTTTTATGAATCATTGTTGACGACCGTCTACGTAGTGGAAATTGAATTAAATTTTAAATCAGCTTCAATTTTCCGATCGTAAGAAGGCATATATTGTTTTAGAAATCGTCTTTTCGAGACTCTGTTCAAAAAATATTCAATAGAGAATTATGAATTATAAATTATTTATAATTTTTTTGTTATTATTTATTTATTATTATATCTTTGAGTCGTCCCAAACTTTAATATCAGAAATTTATGGAGATTAAGCTGCCAATTTCACTTCTATCTCAATATAAATTTAAAATTTTAAATTGGATCTGTTCAATTAATTAAAACAAAATTATTAATTATTTTTCTATTAAAAATACTTACATTTCAATATCGGATTCCGTAATTTTTTGCTTTCATTGTAGTTTTGATGTTTTTCAATTTCTTGAATTTATTTTTACAGTAATTTCTTTTATTTCGTTTTAATATATTAAAGACAGACTTGAAAGAATAATTAAAATTCCTGATTCTTAATTATAAATTCTCAAAATATTTTTCTATAACTCCTTAAGATACATGTGTATTTCAAAGTTTTGATACAAATTTTTCGAATGCTTAAACAAAATATTAATGAATAATACATTTAAAAATGGTGGTTACAAAGTTATAATTATTGTACGTTGTGTTTAGTATTGAATATATATACATAATGCTTAATAGATTGTTGAACCTTTAATCTTAAAAAAGCGGTTTTAATATTATTTCAATGTAAGTTACGTATTTAAAAAGACATTTCCTAGAATATTAAAGGAAAATCAAGATCAGACGATATAGACACTTTCGTCTGTTTATGTGCCTATTAAATCTGGTTGACTATCTAAAAAAAAGGATATAAAACTTTGGGTGACTTCGTTTCTCAGTTTTCTGGACGTTATTTGAATATTTTTCCGTCTACAGTAGGCTGACTAGCAAGTCAATTTAATTGTTTAAAATTTATCGGAATAGAATTCAATGATTTACAACCGTTTCCCGATTCGCCCAGTTGGGGCCGCTTTGCTCCGCTTTCGTTTTCACTCACTGCTTGAGTGGCCTTTGCTGCAGCTGCTCGGCTCGGCGGCTGTTCCTCTGAATACGCCCACCGAGTACGTTTACTCTTCATATTTTACATGCGCCCACCACCCCCATTCGGTGGCTCTGCCTCGGTCGGCGTCAAAGCTTCTGCCACCGGCGACCGGCAGTGACGAAGCCAGCGTCGGCGTCGGCTTTCTTTGGCCGCTCTCATTATTTTTTTGGCTCGGGTGGCCGCTCGCTTCCGACTCGCCGCTCAGTCTGAAAAGTTCATGTGGCGCGTCGAGAACGTTGCGATTGCTATTCCCGAGTCCCGAGACCGACCCACTGACTAGTGCTCACGCAAACGGCACGCTCCAAGGGAATTCCGCCAGAGCATCTTCATCGGAATCTAAATCTAAATCTGCATCTGCAGCAGCTGCACCTGTTCCGCAGCACAGGTGGATCGGATCATCGCTCAGGTAACGGGGTAGCAGCCAGTGGCACTTGCGGTGGCCGCAACAACAAAGACCAGCCGCTTGATTAGCTTTTTATCACCGCATATCACACATATCCGAAAGATGATCCGAAGGGTAGAAAGGGGGCGGAGTGACCGCAAAAGTGCAAACAAAAAGAAAACGAAAAAAATAGTACACAACAATTACAATAATAAGAAATTTACAAAAGGTGTTGAACCGTGAAATACTTATCAGTAACAATTTCAGTGAATTTTTAAATGTTTGTTCTATTGAAAAAATTGTATTATTTATTATTTTTTGAAATATTCACTTAAATTGTTTGTGAAAATATTTTTTTTATTTGTATAAAATAAACAAATTTGTTTTGCTAATTTCAAACAATTACCACTACGTTCTCTTCAACTCTTATATACAAAACATTTTATTTTCTGCTTGCTCTGTGATTTGTGCTCTTCTTTTTCCTTAATTTATTTTGCGTTCTGTGCTATTCCCTTTTTGTTTGTTGTTTTTTTTTTTTAGCTGCTCTATATCTTTCAGGTTTTTCGTGTATCTTTTGTTTGGGCAATTGCAAGTGAATTGTGCGAGTTGCAATTGATAAACGAGCGTTCATAAACGAATAAAAGAGCTATCAGGGTGTCGGCCTTATCGCGCCACAATATCGCATTAAAACTAATTCAATTACAAACTGCGAGGGTGCATGGAAATGGGCATGCAAATTAGGAGGACAACGGCAGCAGCCACCGAAGCGGTAGCTTCAGTGTATAGGTACTATGTGTGGATGTATGTACATATATATGCAGATAAAAGCGAAGGGGAAGCACACACATACCGACAGACACACTTTGTAATTGGAGCAATGTTTTGCCGAGGGGCGGGGTGCTGGCTGCCAAGTTGGAACTTAGTTTTCCGTTGGTGATAATGTCATAATTGACAGCCTGTGTAGACGGGTTTGATTCAATTTCCAGTGGAAATTGAGTTGCAAATGAGTTGTGCCAGCAAGTGACGAAATTGTCACTCAATGTTTGATAAAAAGCAAGATAAAGACTCAACAGAATTTCAATTAAAAGCATTTAATAATCGTTTTGAGCTACGGAAGGTAAAGGAAAATTAACACACCGGAAATCTAGTTGAAATTATATTAAATTTAATAGTGAAACGGAACCTCAAAAATGGTAAAACTCAACATGGCGTATACGTAATTTCCTAATATATATAACTTTGGTGAAATAAAGAATTTTTTATTTTAATTACAACATAGCATGGCTTACGAAATGATTATTATCTTAAAATTACACTAAAAAAGCAACTGAAAAACTAGCATAACTCAACGTGGCGTATACATAATTTTCTCAAATATAATCCTGAAAAATATGCGACTTTGATCAAATATATTAAAATTGTGATTTAATTACAACATAGAATGACTTACATATTCTTATTGTATTAATATTAATACTAAAAAGCAATTGAAAAACTGACAGAACTCAACATGGCGTATACGTAATTTTATAAAATATAATCCTTAAATATATAAAACATTGGTGAAATATTTTTTATTTATTTTACTTATTCTAGTTATAACTGGAAATGGCTTTAAAATGCTTATTACAAGTGCAATTGCATTTAAATAAAAATTATAATATCCATAGACTTTTATCCAGAATGCCCCATTAGAAATGTAATACAAATTTGTTCTGTTTGAATTCGAGGGCGTTTAATGAAACCTCAACACGATTTCAATTAAAAAGAGTTAACAATACCATCATGAATAGGGAAACAACCTTTTATGGGCCAATCGTGCGTATGCGTAACGTGTGTGCGCTGTGCGCCATAAGTTGCGGACGTAAAAAGTGTTTAAGCCCCGGCCCATACATACACACATTTAATACAGCCCCGGACAGGGCTCATTTCCACCTTTTAGGCCATATTTCTTCGGTGGGCGAGCATCGCATTGTGTTTAGGTTTAATGGAAAAAGTGTGTCCGCACATCAAATGGGTTATAATCCGTTTTGCCACTCTGGAAATGGCCATTTAAATTTATAGTCGGTAAGGCTGCCTTGTGGCGTGCAGCACGACGTTTTCCGGGTGCCCAGGATGAAATGTATTAAATCATCATGGCAATGGTGATGCATACGTAAACGTTATGTGCCAACCATATTGAGTGCTAACCGCTTTTATTTAGTTTTATTTTATTTACTCCCCGTTACGGCTTTCTTGGTTGGCGCACGACTTACCGCAGCAGAAGTTGTAAAAGATAGATAGTAAGATAGTGCCTCAGATAAAACCAATGATTATTCTGGCTTCTTTATCCGGCTTTGGCAGCAGTTTCGTAAACATCTTAGGGGATGCCATCAAAATATTTGCTCATTGCTCAGGATTCAAGTCATGGTCGTGGAATAGTTTTCGGAAAGTGCCGAGAGAAATCCCACTTGAACCCAAAGTTATTGAACCATATTTTATGGCAACTGTCAGTGCTGTCAATGCACTTTTCTGCACCATCACTTATCGCAATTGGCCCCGAGCTGCAGTAATTTATAATGCGATTCCCGAGAGAAATGCTGTGACTCAGCAGAAGATTTCTCTCTCCACCCGCTCGCCCAGCACATAATCATTTATTGCATATTTAATAGCCAGACGAGGTCCGATACCCCACTTCCATTTCAATGTCAGTGCGAGCGACGGAAGGATTTGCGGAGGCGCGAACCAAGTTGACACATTCACATCTGCCGCGGGGCAGGAGATAAGAAGTCAGTCAACTGCGAACCCGCCAGCTGTCAGCCCCGCAGCATACCTCCAGTCCCCGCTTCCCTCCATGCCCTGTGGCTATTATCGGGCGGGAGAAGGCAAATCAAGTCAAGTGCGAGGTGCAGGCAGAGATTATGCCATTTGGACAGCTCACTTTTTCGGTGGCCACAGTTGGGTCAACTAGAATTTTGAAGCCGTGGGGAATCACTCGATTCTGTTTCTGATAAAAAATACGAAAAAATGGGCTATTTTAGAACTGAACTCCACAGATAAAAATGTATATTTATTACTATAATTATTACTATTTAATTTGAGTCCTTAAAGAAATATTATTAAAAATGTCTTATAAGCATAGGCTTTACCAGGTAGTAATGATTTATAAAACTACATAAAATGTTATTTATTTATCGTAGACGAACGGCAGCTGTTAAAAATATAAAATTATAACGTGAACCTAAGAGTATGTGTGTAGAAAACTATTCAGCTAAAGGAATTTAAATAAATACGCATTTAAATATAATAAATTTATTGTTTTGATAAATTGTTTGAAAATGTTTCTTAGAAAATATAAAAATAAATCAATTCATTGTATTTCTGTTTATTTCATTTTGTTTTCTTTCTTATACATATATATACTCTTGCAGGGTATTATAATTTCATTTATAATTTCGATTTAGCCATATTTTGGCAGAAACAAATTAAAAAAAAATGTAAGCTACAAACACAAGTAGCTTCAAGTTTCATTCATGATACATAACAGATACGGATACAGGAGATTCAGTGGCTTACAGCTGAATCAACGATCATCGTTATCTGTGCTTATAATTAATGAGAATCTTATGTTAATATGTGAGAAGTCCCCCACCTACCTATAACAAAAGCTAAACAGAGAATTTTCAACCATCCCAAACCCGAAGTGGTCCTCGAACCTGGGTCTCCAGTCTGATATGCCTCGACATTCAGACCTTCTTACCCACCTGGCCATTGCAGGCACTGAAAGTGCCTCGTCGATTTATACATATGAAGAGCAAAGCTAAGCTTTGTAAGCTTAGTATGACATGTGCTAAAAATAGATTAAGCACAATATCAATGTAAACTTTTGGGCTACATAGTCTGTAACTACAAATTGAATGTTAAAACTGTTACTGTTAAATGCCATTTCTGTAATTGCTATGGACAATCTTTAATTCAATTTTAAGGATGTTTGAACAACTCAAAGCCAAAATTATGTATAATATCAAAGAAAAATTAAAAAAAAAAGTTAAATTCATTAAAAATAATAAGAAAAACGATATTTTAAAACCGGCTGTGCGAGGGCTCGAACCCGCGACTTCTCGATCGCAGCCTTTATGTTAACATCGCTGTGTTGCATTCCATAATCATAACATATGTATGAGAGCAAAGCTCAGCTCAGTAAGCTTAGCTTGTGGGTAAAAGGAAAGGGAGGGAAAGAGCGAGATGGATTCCGTTTTTGTATGGATTTAATTTTAATAAATTTAATTTGGAATTTGAATTTTGGTATTTATGTGCAAGTTTAAATATTTTGGGACTTGATTGGCTTAACTTAATTCACATAAATTGAGGCTAAACTATATGCCAGTCCAAGCACCTATTGTTTGTTAAGAGACAAGATCAGCAATCGAATATATAAAGAGGTTTCGATATTATTATCAATATATGTATTTACTCCCGAAGGATAAAATTCAACATTTGCATTGTTATATTTTGAGGGTTATAGAATTCAGATATTTTAATTTTCAGTGCACTCTTTGAATTGTATAATCTTTATTGATATAGATTACATTTTTATATTCAGTAAAATATATATACATATATTTAGAATTATATCCTGACAACCCAATGTTGCCTCTATCTCGATACTTTGATTAGTTGACTCCCTGCTCTGTTGCTTTTCACTTACTCACCCAATAATCCCCCATTTGTCACCCGGCTGCCTACCGTGCGTAATTAGTGCCCCGTTTCAAAACAAATCAGACAATTTGGGTAGAGGAGATCCCGAGCTGGCCCAGTGCGCCAGGACTTGGACTGCATTGATTTCCACTTTGCCAGGCGGCGTTAGTGTTATTTATGAATGCGAATTAATGTACCGTTGGCATGCACAACAACACTTTGGGCCATGAGCGAGGACAGGGCCAATGCCAGCCGGCGGCACTTCACTTTGTTTGGCTAAATGCGGCGCTGTCGTCCATTTCGGGTGCCGTTATTACGACCATTTCCGTTCCAAGATTTCCGGTGATTATTTCCATGCTGGCTCCCATTTCCATAGAAAGCGAAAGGAAACACCAAAATGGAGCGAACGGCGACTGGTGGACATTGGGCGATGGCGATGGAGGCTTGATTGAATTAAACCCAAATGATCCTGGCAGGCAATGCATAATGACACGCAGCTTAATTATGGCCAGAGTGGAGCAGAGCACAGCACAGCACAGCACAGCGTGTGGCCGGGACACCTGCCCCACTTACCCTAATTGGAATTGATTGCGATGCGAGACGGGGCACTGTACCCCCGAGATACAAATACGATATGCCCGGGTATCGCAGGCGGTTGAGAGTCAAAATTCGAAATGACAGCCCTGTGGCAAACAATCAATGGCGGGAATGGGAATGCAGTTGTTATTGCCGCTGATATTCTGTATCGATTAAAGTCGCGACACAGTGCCAAAATACATTTTTGTGCCGTAGGTCTCGCTCCTTCTGTTTTTATCGTTTTCTGAAATATTAAAGTCATGTCAAACAATGCGCCAAAGGCGGCTCAATACAGGGTTTTTGCTTTGGCTGATGTGGGGTATATCTATCTACCATATTTACCAGGGGAGGGGTGAGATGGCCACACGAACATATATGACAGCGGCCGGAATCAGATACTCGATGGCAGAAGCTAATGCAAAAGCCACAGAGAAGCCAACTGGCGGAAGTACTAGTAGAAAACAAATAAAACGGCACAGAAAAAAATACACGAACAGGAAGGCAGACAAATTAAATTCTGTCAATGCGAACATCCTATACACTTGTTGAGGAAACTTCTGAATTGCCCAATTAAAATCGAATTTCTATTTAAATTCCCTCTCTTATTTTATATAATATCTTAAAACCTAAGACAGTGATGACCATGAAAGTTAATAAACTATTTTAATTGAAGTTCCAACAATAAAATAAACATTACCAACATATCATATAAATTAAATGAAATATATATTTCATATAAATCATTTTTCATTAATCCTTGCAGTATGTTTTCCCCTCATAACTTTTAAATAAATCCGATGCATGTGTCAGTTACATTTGGACACCTTCCGAGCTTACTTCAAGGCCATGGCGTTGACTTTACACCTGTTTACTTGGTCTAGGCAAGGTCATTTAGAGGTTAGAATATATTATATATGAATATTCATATGCTAACAAAAGACAACTCTTGGATATTAATCTCAGACTTAAATCTTCAATCGCCGGGTCAGGCAACATGTTTTAGTTAACGCAGAAAAACGATGAAAGAGGAAAATGAAAATAAAATAAAAATTGTAACAAGTTGAACGTGCTGTTGAGCTGGGCATTAATAGGTTTTTGACTTGCCATTAAACCAACAGACAAACTGAAACTGAAACAGAAGCCACAACAGCAGAGCAGAGTCGAGTTGTCCATTCCGTTGAGCAGAATGATGGCCAAGAAAATCCCCTCCTAAGCTCGAGTGAGCAGACCAGGGCTTAAATTGCTCACCGGCCTTTAAAATATTATTTGGCCAAATATCATAGAGACACCGCCTGAAATTGTTCACGTAACTTGATTCACTTCAAGTTGAACATTTTTGGCAGGTCTTTTTGGGGTCTTGATTAGGTTTGCCGGCTTGGACTCGAGTTGCTCTTGTAATTGGCCTGTTGCGGGTCTGTGGCTAATAGCATTTGGCCGGTAATTGGCCGGCGATGGGTTGGGAAATTAATGCGATTCTCTTGCACCGAACGGACGTTGCCATGGCCCTTAATAATTATCATGGGATTCCGTCCAAAATGGAAAAAAGAAAGAATTGACGCAATTAGGTTTGTTCACATCATTTTCTGGTCTGACAAAACACAAAATATCGGAGACATTTCTTTAGGGGAAATTACGAAAAAGGTGAAACTCGCCAAACGAACTCTTTTGATTGTTTTCCCCTTCCGCTTGTCACCATTTTGGTGTTATGAAGTTAAGTTATAAAGCTAGCAAATGATGATCCAATAAGGGAAGTTGTAAAACAAGAAATAGATGTCAACAAACCGGGTTTATTATGAAAATTTTTTGTAAAATATTTAATGAATGATAGTTGTTGCAGTGAAACATTCATAAATAGAAAACAATCAGGTTACTCGAGATTTAAACAAGACTAATTACTAAGATATTTATTAGGAGATACAATATATGTATTTGCCTAACCAAAATTCAAATTATTATTTTAAATTATAGTAAAACCGAAACCAAACAAAGGCATATAAATTTCAACGGATTCCGATTCTAGTAGTAATTATTTTTTGTGGACTTACAACTACAAGCACTAAGCTCGGAATTTAATTTCCGCTTCCCTTAGCTTGAACCTTTTTAAGATTGGCTCTTTTTTGGGAAAACAGAATAATAGAAAATTGAATTCCCTTTTCTTCAAACCCTAAATACCTACCTAAATATATACTTTTATATATGCTGGACTATGAATTATATGAAATTGCTTACCAAGTGTCTTTCACTTGACTCTAGTTTTCCTATTTCTTTAGTTGTTTATAAGCACAAAACTAACAATTTAATTTCCGTTGATTCGTGCTTTCACCAAACCTAATCCAATTTTTTCTCAATTTTCCTTATTTTATTAGTAATTTGATATGAACGTTCAGGGACTCGAAACCATCCATCGTTGTACCTGTTACACTCCCACCGACCTTGAACTCTGTGGGGTAAACAAATTTGTTATCAGTTTACTTGGCATTTTTGTGTTTCGCTCGACTTTTATTTTTCATTCGAATCCATTCTATTCAAGTCTATTCATTTGTTCACCAGAGATACGTATTACGTACATACATATTGTATTGTGTATATACAAACGTATGTTTTGTATACAAGTTGGTATTATTGTGCGCTCCTATGGAGAATCCATTTACATTCCTTCGCCGAGCAATCAATTTTCTGTGCTTTTCCGTCCTTCATTTATCTATTCAATCAGCGGAGTCGACCTCAGTCACAAGACATCCCCTGAGTTACTATATGCTCTCCTTTCCTTTTTCCGAAAACATTTAAAGCCGATTGAGACTTTTCCCTTTCCAAGGGGGGTAATCCCCTTCCTGGCCCAAAAAACAAACTTTTTCAAAAATTCATTTTTCTCAGCATTTGTACGTTTTTTTTTTTGCACCGGGTGCAGTTCACCCCGCTTTGCTGTTTACACTTCTGTTTTGCCTTCTTTGCATTTTCCGCTTTCCACGGAAAGCATTTTCTTCTTGTTGCCTCTGCACTCAATCACTCTATCTCTATCCCACACACCGAATGCCGTCCGCTTGCTATTTTATTTGCCGATTTAATCGCGTCTTGAAGCTTCCTTCCTGTGACTGTTTCTCGAGGGGATCGGGGCTCCGGGGCCGGGACAGTGGCATTTTGTGAGGCGTAGTTGCCGACACGCGCACACAGACTCATAATCAAATGTAATGTAATGTGTTGTGAGGCAATCTATAACCACCGGCCATGCAACAGCTTGCCCCCGGTGGAAAGGGGGAAAAATGGGGAAAGATGAGAAAATGATTACGAAACTCGAGTGGCGAAAAAGCGAGCAAACGAGCGACTTGAAGATGCCAACGCTCTATTAGAGTTTTGAGAACATTATACGCTTGTTATCGTCATGTCTAATCCAAAGATATTGTCCGGGGATTCTGGGAATTTCGATTCAATTCCGATACGAGTGGGTAATAAAAGAGATGTCTAATGCTCCCAATGGAACTGAGGACTGGTTGGGAGCTGTAAGCTGAGAGTAAAGTTAAGTAATAACTTGAGCGGAAAATGTATGACACTTCTTTGGAAATGCTGCCTTTTAATAAATTGAGACACAGTATGAAATTGTAGAAAAGAGGATAAACTGATACTGAACAAGTTAATAATAAATATATTTCAGGTTGAAATCTTATGGCAGAACCATGAGTAAATTATATACAAAGCAAAAGCATTTAATAACTAATATTTATTAATGAATCATTAATAATACATTTCTATTACTAAGGCACATTTCACTCATCCCAAATTAATCATACAAACAAGATATGACCCCTATTTGCGCATTGAAGAGATAAATAACGAAATAATTACAGAATTAGTTACAGAACTTGTTAGGTTTATTTCCGTTCACCTAACGAAATGCGGTAATAGATTGTCTAACGAAGAAAGTTTGGCTTTCGCACGTTTGCTTTATTGTCTGCGTTTCACATAATTACCCATTGTCTCCGGGGCTTTTCCTTGAGGAAAAGGCTACACATTAATTCAATTAAACGGATCAATAGATCAGCGAACTGCATCAGCAATCCAACTATTTTTTTGTGTGGTTAGGAAAGCCATAAAGTCGCTGTACGAACATCTTAATCTTGCTGAAAATTAAGCTAACCCCACGTCTGGTCAATGGCTCGGTGCGACAGACAGCACAAGTCTTTGACTTGTTCCTGCCCCTGCAGCCCGCTTTTGTTTATTTATTCTCACTTTTCACGTTTTCCACTTTCCCCATTTGTTTGCCTGCCACAACTGTGACATAGACGTACGTACACACACACGTTGAGTATGCATGGCCTGGACTGTGACGGTGTTTGCTCAATAAGTCAGCCCTGGGGGGCGTCGACGGGGCGTATACTTGATGTGCCAGTTGAAATAGATGTGCACGTCGATGTGTGGATCCACGAGTATGGATGTCGATGCCAGGCGGACGTTTCTACTGGGCCGCCACGCGAATCGTAGACGAGACGATGGCAGAATGTGTCAAACAGTAATAATCAGCTTCAAGGCGAAGCCAGTTGACAATGCTCGCACATCCGTGCTAACAGGCGGGCAAACAACACACATTACATCCAACACTCGTCACGAAATAAAGGGAACAAAAAATCCTATAATACTTCCTTAGAAATTCGCACTCTGTCTCTTTATCCCCCATACACTTGAAATAAAAAAAATTGAATATCAGAAAATGCTATTTGAGCCGACTTACCAACTTGTAATTTCTATTCTTACTTCTAAAGTTCGCACAAACTTAATGTTTTGAGTGTATTGTCACATTATCTTCACTGTTATTCGACGAACTGACAAAAGTATTTCGGGACCACGCTGCGTATGCGTTACATTCTCTCAGCTTCCCCTGCCTTCGGCTGTCGTCATTAAACGCACATTATACATAAACTTTTCGATGCATCGCACTTTCCGCCCGCTGACAAGGGTTAAGGGTTCGACGTTAAGCCCCAAGGAGATGGCCTCGAGGCCAGTCACAGCATTCACATCAACATCTACGTCAGATCAGGCCAGTCCGGAGCAGACCCCTTGTCGGAGCGTCTTATCAGGCGAATTGAGCTCCCATTCGCACGCAACAAATAAGTTTGTGGAAAAAGAGAAACAGACAAATGTGGAAAGGTAACCGCAGTGGAAAATACTCTAGAAAAAATTCCTTTACAGAATTTCCGAACTGAGAAAGCCTTAGCATATCCCTAACAATGGTTACTCATTATATTGTTAACAAAACTATCTGTGTGAATATTTCTTTCTTCGCTTTGCTAATCGCCTGACTAATCCTGAATACATATAGTAGACCACGTGTGTAAAAATTATTTGCCTGCTGTCACCCAAACTCCGTCCCTTAATCACTCACAGGTGAGACTTGATTCGAGGCACTGTAAACGACATGCAAACAAATTGACAGAATCATGCATCTATAAATAGGAATGTCTGGACAAACATAGGGACAGAAAAAACCCGTCTTTGGGAGATTGATTGAATTTTCGGCTCGGACGAAGGAATGACAAATGTATGCAGGATACTAGAAATGTTTACAAATAGAAAAAGGGCTTTTCCAAGCATTTCAAACAGCTCTCAGAGGCTGTAGGACCCCTTGATTAGGGTGTAGGAGCGGGCAATCGGGCAAGTCGGGGCAATGTGTAGAGGAATGTGGGACCTCTGAAATAGAGATACTCAGAGTCGACGATGTCGCGCGTTTGACTGCACTTAATGAAGCCTGCCCGAGCCGTGCCGCGCCGCACTGCTCCCGCGCAGCACCGACCAAATTGACTTTATTGTTGTGCAAATAGGCGCGCTCTCCTAGTCTGTCGCACTTCTCGTTAAGTACGTATTATAATAATATATTTACATACTCGAGAGGAGAGGAGGGGAGCGGGGGGGCCTGGGCAAACACCCATTGCCAATGCGTGCGTCTGCTCATTGTACTTAAATGTTATAAATAAATAAAACATGGGCCATGCTGTGCAGTCCGCAAACGCGCTATAAATATTTCATGGGCTGCCTCAACGCACACAAAGCGCTGTGTCATTTAAATAAATAATTTTCAATAAGCCCTAATTAAATTAAGTGTAAATTGAATTAAATGTTTGCTTACAGTTTCCATCGCAGCTGCAGCTGCAAAGCGCGCGACACGCAAACGAAGTTATTTGTTTTTTTTTTTGCCCCCATCAGAAATGATTTTAAATTTACAGCGCTGCGGTTCATGAAAAATAAATTGTTTGCTCTTCTGGTTATTGCAATTTCAAATATAAATATTTGTACAAGAATCAATGCAGTAGAAATGGAAGTTTATCAATGAACCAAGCTCAAATACCCTTTCGTATCATCAAGACAGACATTTTGCAGTTTTAAAATATTTAAAAATTATAGATATCAAAAAAACTCAACATACTTTAATGTAGAGTAAAAAGGTGTGAAATATATCCATGCAGATAGGCCAATATTTATTTTGACAAAAAATATGGACTGAAACTCAACAAATAAAAGAATACATTTTGGGGGGAATTTGCAAAAGCTGCATATAAATAATAATAATGGAACACTGATGTTCATCTTATTTTTTTTTAACTAATAAAAAATAAAACCGTTGGTGTTTCTAAAAATATTTTATAGGCTAATTTCAGCTTGAAGGTAATACTTTGTTCCCGTTTTAAACCAGTTATACAAGCCTGTTTATTCTCTGAAATTTGTTTGTCATTTCTTTGACGTATTTTTGGCCATCTCGCACAACAGATAAGTTGCCTTTTTGCATATACATATGCGGCTTATCTATACAATAATAAATTATATGGTAACCCGCTTTATGAATGAACCTTTTTGGCTAAACATAAATAAACACTGCGGTCCCATGGGGGAGCTTACCCCGGCAGTGAGTGCTGCTGATGGCGCTGGAAATCGTCAATAAAAATAACAATTGGTAATTCCGTTTATTTGTAGACGATGGAATATTATTGCTGCAAAGGGTTCCTAGGGTTAATTTATGCGGAAGCGGCAATATGTGTGCAATTTAATGAAATTAAGCTCTATTTTAGCGAGAAAATAAATGATAAGCCCCACATAGTGGATATGATATATCCCAAAAAACCCAACAGTATATAGTATATGCTCTCCTTGGTCTTTACACATGATTAATTTGCTGTAAACCAGCAACCAATTTGAAATGTTTGATTAAACGGCAAAGCATAAATTTCGCTTTATGGGGATGCCGCACCGTGGAGTCGTGACGTGGGAAAAAGGTCGTGGCCGGTCATTAATCTTCAGCATTTTAGCAACATTTTCACGCATTTGCACCCAGACATCAGACCCACATCAGACCCATAATCCAGGCGCTTGTTTTCCACCTCGAAATCGCTGGATATACCAATGCCAATACCCCCTTTGGAAGCTTGGTCGAAATTGAAGCAACCGTTTCGACTGAGCTGCCAGCGCGTTTAATTAATATTAATTTGCATTCCATGGCACTGAAGCTGAAACTGAAACTGACACGGTGACGATGTGTTCTTTCCCAGGGGGAGAGCGGGATGAGATAGCGCCACTGACCTATCGAATTTATTCGCGAGTTGTCCAGTTGGGACAACAAAGTGATCAATGGACCCAATCAATGGCTGTGTCACGTCAGCTCAGCGGGTATCTGTGACGCAAATTGATGATTTAAGCTCGGGAAAGTGAAATTCCGGGCCAAGGTCTAGGGTATTTTGTGGGTCGTTTAAAGCAGGTTATAAGTAAGCTAACAAGGGTTATATTCAGAGCTATAGGAGAACTTTATTTATTCCCATCTCTGTTACCCACTAAAATACATAGAGATTAGTCTTCAATAAAGGGTAACCTGTAGTCCGGCACTCATCTCCCTCACCGTGCACGACTTTTGATTGCTCTTAATAGCGCTTTGGCTGTTGTGTGTGTGTTTTTGGAGCCTTCTATGGGGGTGTGCGCCTTTTAATCGCCTCAATAGATTTGACATTCAGTTAGCAGAAACGCCAGAACGACCCAGCAACAATAATAGTCACTTTATTTCGCTCACTGTCGGGGGAACGGTTTGGGGAATGGCTATGGGAATGTGGTTTGGGGATGGCGGGCACTTGATGGCGCTTAGCGGTGCGTGGCTCATAATTTAACTTTTCAGCGGAAATTCCCACAAGGTGTTCCCGAGAACCCCACCCCGCCCCATCCACCGTCAGAAAAGTCTGCTGCGGGTGTGAGACAACCGCACAAATTACAAACACAAGGCCGTGACGAAGACAGCACCAAAAAAATAAAACCAAGCAAAGCAATTTAAAAATTTACGACATTCCACACTCATTACACCTTACGGGTTTTCTCGTTTTTCCCTATACTTTTCTCTCGGTTCGGTTTCGGTTTTGACTTTGGCCATCGGCGGTCCGCTGGCGCCACGCCCCCTGCGTCCAGGTGCGCCCATGCGAATTTTCGCATACAACTTCCGCGCGCAACTTTTGGGTTTTTGTATGCAAATTTTCATTTCTGGTTCTGAGACTCTTTTTCTCTGCTTTGTTTTTGTGCTGGGAAATTGTTCGCTGTTGTCGTCGTTTATTCTTGAGCTGAGTTGACTTGGGCTTGGCTAAGAGCGGTCCGAAAAGAAAAACATCGAGAAGTGAGTAGAGTTGAGGGCGACGACTTGGGAATGCCCAGTAGCTGCGAGAGAGGGGTTTTTCCAACTGTAAAGTAAGCTGGAAAAAACCATTTGTATGGGATTTAAGAGCTCTACTCTTATCAAAGGCAAGGAGCAGACTTGGGTATACACATTTTAAGAGGAAAAGTTCATATGCTTCACCTTCCGCTGACCTTCTTTAACATTCTAACTGTTTGTTTTGTATCAAAAGTAATTCAACATTAATAAATATATCAAAAAACTCTTCCATTTTGTCCTTGCACCCAATATACCCTTGTCATTTTTATACCCCGTATAAAAACAATGGACGAAGCACAAGAAATTCTCCTGCCTTATCGGTTGTTGCTGTTCGAAATGTGTGTAAGAGTAAGTCGGGGCGGCCCCCATTCCGCTTGGTTATTCGCGTTCTTTGGAGTCCAAGTCCAAGTATTTGCATTATTGCTGGCGCTGCTCTGGCATCGGGGAATTACCTATAATGACGGTCACTTTGGCTGCGAGGGCTGCTCCTCCAACGGTCGCCCCCTGATGGATGGCTTCCTCTCGCTGGAAATTTCATGATCATTAAGCAGTAAAGTTCTGCTCGAATGGGGGAATTAAATTTGGCATTACAAGCAGCTCCGGGATGAAATATCATAAAAAAGCTGATACATTTAATGGCAAGCTTGCTCAATTCCTTTAAGTTTATTTCGCCTGAAGGGAATCTTAGCATTTTTATACATTCAATATAAAAGAATAATGTCGTTTCAAATAGCTTAATACAAGTTTTTCATATTTATCTGAGCAGCAATGGTGTCTTCTGTGATTTTTATTATTAGCTTGTCCAACTTTTTCATTAGACCTATAACAAGTGCAGATGAGCAAGCGAAAAATGTAAATTCAGTTTGCTTTTGTTCAGTAAAAGTACATTGTTTTTTGTTCACTCAAAGGAAAACCCACTATCTTTTTTATTTAGGGTTTATTGTAATGTTTTTTTCTTTAAGAAAGGTTTACGATGATTTTATGAACTCTCAAATATTAAAAACACAATAAAATAACGTCCTTAGCACACAAGGGATGCATTTACAAGCTGAAGGCTGATGTAGGTCAGCAAACGCCGTCCTGATGATAGCCCCGAAGGGCTTTCCACTTTCCTCTCACAAGATCTTTGTACCTTATAAGTACGAACCATAATTTCTTCAAGTGCATTTCATTCATTCCCCATAGTGCTTGTGACTTGTTCCCATTGTCCTTGTTATTTGTTTTTGGACTTGTAAGTGGCTCAAATAAAGGAAATGGCCTGCGAGGGGGAGAAGGGTATAACGACATCGTTCAAGTTGAAGGACATAACTGAATTTCGGTCGTTGTGTAGTTCTTGCCTTCTGCTTTATGAAATTCAAATTGCAAATGGGAAAACCCGAGGAGCAGAAGCAGGCGCATGGCGACTAGCAAAGGGAACCAGAAGAAGGGCGGCAAGAATCCGTAATGACTTCTCCGGCTCTGCTTCACGGAGCGTAAAAACTAATTAATTACACGTGCAAATTGTGATAAATTCCATTTGCAGCACTCCTTTCACTCTAATAATTCTTTTTTTATTGCATTTGGTGCCTCATAATTCCATTTACGTCGAGCATGTAATAAGGGAGACCTGTTCTGGTATTTTTCCCATGCAGATTTCCATCGATTTTTAGGGGCAAGTGGGCGGTGTGTTGTTGATGGTACCCTGGTGACCACAACAAGTGTCCTTGCGCCAGTTAGCCATCCGCAGCCACACAACCACACAGCCGCACAGCCGGTGCAGTGCACATCTCATTTTGGAGCATTTTCTATTTATATTCCTCTGGCCTCCAAGCGGTCACTGCATCCTCCTCCGCAAATGAATTTCATTACGCACAGTTGTAGTTATTTTTAATCGCTCCACCACCACGCACTCGTCCGATGTCTAAATCTGCATCGCATTAGGGTGATTCATGTTCGGGGGCGGGGATTCTGTGTAAAATTAAGATATTTGCCACTTTGATCCCACCCAACGGCATGCAATTTCAATTCATTTGAACTTGAGGGCCGAACAAGAGAGTGCCAAGTCCTTATAATTAATGCCTGCAATTGAACTTGACCCAAAAAATGTGTGAATAATTTTACAGACGATGGCAGCTGCCAAGGCGAGGCATTGCTTATCCCAAGTGGGAGGACGATGAGTGGGTGGGAGGCTGCACACACTTCGAGTGGAAGATCCTTGGAACAGCCAAGACTTAAATTGCGAAACTCTAAACCGTTTGTCTGCGTGATTTATGGGAGGAGCAAAAGGGTCTAAATGGGTCAATTGGTATCCCTTGTAAATATTACACGAATTTATGAGCTTCAAGAACGAAGAGAATTCCCGTCATTCGTTGAGGTAAGCCTGAGAGGGCTGAGAGCATATGTGGAAATTTATTTGTGGTTTTAAGGAACTTAAACAAGGAAGATGATTTATGAAAGGAAATTGCTTAATTTAAATGCTTCATGAAGTCGTATCATAAGTAGTCTAATTAGTTTTTGTGTAATTGCTTGCTAAGCCAGCCAAGTCTTTGCTTAATTTAATTTATTCATTCCAGAAAATTATCATATTACTTAATATGCATATTTTCTTATTTTTTGCTTTTATCACAAAGCATTGACATATTTTATTATCCCAGTAAAGTAACACTTCAACGATTTCCTAGAAACGAATTGAAATGAACGAAATTCCAGGATATATGAACTCTGTATTTTTCGCTGACAAACAAATGTAATTGCTTGGTTACTTGAAAATGTGTTTTACATATCTAATAAACAGTTTGCTTTGCCCAATAAGCTTGACATAAACTTAAAAATTCAGTAGTTACATAAGTGAATGGGAATTTCACATGTTGTGGTATGGGTACAGCATATCCTTTATATGCTTCCTCTTTTTTTTTGCGTAGCGAGTTTCGCTTTTGCCAAGTGCCTATTTCCTTTTATGCCAACATTTTTGACCCAGTTATGCGAATCCTTTCAGACTTTCAAAAGGAAAAACTTGGAAGGCAACACTCTTTCTGGTATCTCCAGCTACACTTTCCCTTCTCTGCGTGCACCTCTCTCTACCTCGACCCCTTCTAATCCCATCACTCAAATTGCAACTACACTTAGTTCTCGGATCCGACTCGCTTCTGTTTTCGTTTGATATCAAATGCATTCCATGTTGAGTTTTGTAATTAAAACTGTAATTCCACGTTGAGGGAGGGGGAAATGGGGGACATTAGCATGCAAATGTATGCGTGACAGAGGGAAAGCCATCCGAGGTAACCCCAAACTCCCCCGCAACACACACACACAGCCTCTATGAAACAGAGTCTGCTTCGGCTTGATAAGTGGGAAAAGTGTAAAAATTTCGTTGCATACTTGGCAGCGTCGAAATGAAATTGCGGGTCCTGCGGCAGCTGTGACAGCTGGCAATATAGCATATATACACTCGCATACATACATATATGCGAATGTAAATTCAAATTTAATTGTATTTACTATGGCCAGGAAAATAGTAAACATAAAATGGAGGCTTTATGAAAAATATTACAAAACAAAAATATCAGCAGGAGACAGCTGCCAGCATTTATGTTTGAAGGATTAGTCAGAAAATCGCAAGCTGAAAAAAAGAGTTATCTTATATTCTATGTATGCCTTTTTTTAAAACAAGTTAAGTGTTAAATAACATAACATAACATAACATAATACTAATAAATATAACTATATAACCATTTATCTAATCGTTTAAAGTTTGTTCATAAAATTTGTAAATACATTTTAATTGTTTCCATCCTAAAATATTCTACCAAAGCTGCTACAAGCATGTATATTTTTGGTTTTAAATACTTATTTGTACTTATAAATGCAATATTAGTTCGTTAAACAATTAAACGTAGCTAAATTTGTATGAATTGTATTAATATAAAGTTCTACAGGATC
The DNA here is from genome assembly GCA_008042485.1 of Drosophila mayri. NCBI lineage: Eukaryota > Metazoa > Arthropoda > Insecta > Diptera > Drosophilidae > Drosophila > Drosophila mayri. The sequence continues at coordinate 68,756 of VNJN01006045.1, read as the reverse complement.
TAATCTTTTCAAATTAAAAGCCAAGGGTTTCTAGGAATGCATTAATAAGCTCAAGGACGACCTTTAAAATTTAACCTCTTGGGTGAAATCAGCACTTTGTTGATGGCAGTTTTGATTACTTTCAAAGTGAAATCGTTTCTAGGAATTCTACATATTTTACCTTCAACTAAAACTAATCTTTTCAGAAGAATTTCCCGTACCACCAGTAAATGGAAAATTTACATTTTATCAAACAGTTTGCACTATTACTTTGATCGCGATTGTACACGCATCTAGGAGGTGTTAAAGCCACCAGCAGGCGACTTGTAGCCGTCAGTCAATCAGAGAGATGGCTTCGCCTGTCGCCAACTTGGCCTGAAAGTTGGGCCAACCCTTTGCGGCTTTTATAATAATTTCAAGTGTTTATAGTTGGCGATATGTATGTGTGTGGCAGTAGCATTTGGCAGGCAGTGTGCGGGCCCATTTGCAAGCTCGTATCTCTGTACGCCTGGTCGCCTGCCGCCGGCTGATGAGAGTTCGGATTTGGCTCGGTTCCTTCCTGGCCAACTTCCTGTCACGCTCGAAAGAGAAAGCGGGCGGGATGGGCCTCTCCGATTGGTTAATAAATATTTCTCCGATCCCGGAATCCCTGCTCCTCCTCCTCAGTCGCCGTGTCTGCCATCGTACAGGAAATTTGAGCGAAGCAAAAAAAAGGAAGAAAATCCATTTACGTAATTACTTCGAGTTAACTTTTGCTGCTGCAAAAGGATGCGCGCAGAGCGAGCCCTTTTCCTTATTGAATTATTGAAGAATTGCTTATTCGCTTATTGGAAATCTGTTCTCCCGCCTGTCCTGCCACCAGTTGAGTTACGACCAGCATAATTGGATGAAACAGGGCCGGGCACTCAACCTCAACCCATATCGATTGCGCTACACCCGAAAGTTTTCTCATTTTCATGGTCCTCTCCGACAACCGTTAATTATATTTGGCCAGCGAGCATTTTTTACGACGCGTCGTCTTACCAAGTTTCGTAGGAAAATCCGCTTGACGTGTTAGTTTCATTTAATTATCGTAATTTATGCTTCATGCTTTTCCCATCATCGAACTTGGGCGCTAATCTAAGTTCGCCGGCAATTTTCCTGTGGCGGATGAAAAATTGAAAATTAATGGCCCCAAAAGGCGTTACCTTTGAATAAAACTCATTAGGGACGCCATAATAATAATTTCAGGCAAACGCCATTTCCAAAAGCACATTATTTACCATAATTTTTGTTTTGAAAGACCAAACAGTAAATCAGTGTCAACTGGGACAGGTAATACATTTAGTTTTAAGTTTTTCAACGGCCTTGTTTAATAGAAATTTATGGTTTATTAGGAGCATTGTGTTGAAAACAATTTTTAAGAAATCAAATAACATAATTTATAGTATTAAAGGACTATAATAAGAGGTCCCTGTTATAAACTTGTACATAAGTAATTAACTATCTGAATTCTACATCTCTTGCAACGACTTAAGTCTATCTGCACTTGTTACACCATAAAACCATCCACTTATATATATTTCCAATTAAATCGTATTGCCCGACAAATAGAATAAGACGTTGAGCGAGCAGCAAAAGTCAACTTGGCTTTACTCTTCTTTTGCACTTAGTAACTTTTTGTTGGACTTTTGTTCTCTTGCAGGCGTGGTGGCATTTAATAATGTAAGACTGCCCGGCTCTGCTCTGAAACTAAGACTTGCCATTCTGTAATTACACACGAGTTCGGGGAGCGAAATAGGACGAAGGAGGAGTGACCCGGTCGAGGACGACGACCAACAAGTTGCCAGCAAAGCAAGTCAGCCAGCCAAGCCCAACCCCATTCCAAGCCCGCACCCCGGAAGTGAAAGCAGCAAAACGGCAGCCGTGGATACCAACGCGCTGCGCAGCTCAGCCACTGTGAAGGTGCCCCCGCTGCCGCTGCCACCCCCGCCGCCGCCGCCCCTGACCACGTCGCTGACAATTTGCCAGCCGCCGCCACCCACTCCGCCCTACCAGAGGCTCACCAAGGCGCTGCAATGCGATCCACGCTGCGGCCACGAGGTAAGTGCGAATTGAAATGTTTGTGGCTACAGGAGAACTTTGGCTAGGAGTCTGAGAGAAAGCGAGGGCATTCTTCAACCAAAGGTCCCACCAAAGTATTGAGGTGTTCCTTGATGGCAAGACCAAAGTCAATTAGAACAGTCATTGCATTACGGGCAAATTTTGATTGAAGAACTTGTTAGGGAAAATCAAATATTCTGAAGGAATAATTAATTCCTATATAGTTCTATATATCTTTATTTTGAGTAATTTTCCTTTTTTATTTTAGAAGATTTAACACAAAATAAATATACTTCCATGTAAACAGAGGCATCCCTGCGTGATATTCTCATTCTTAGTCTGTGTGATTTTTAATGAATAAGAATTTATTTCTTAGAGGAAGCAAAAATATAAAATATATTTATATTGGTAGAAAATAATATTAATTTTCGTTTGTATTACATACGATTTTAATATATTTTAGCGAAGACACCACTGCGTATACGTAATATTCATATTATGATTGCTTTGGGGTTTTCAAGAAGTCAAGTCATTTTGAATAGTTAAGAACATAAATAAATACATTACATTTTATAAAATTAACTTATTAATGGGAATTCATTGCTAATAAAAATTAGTGTTGCATGTGGATGCATTTAATATAAAAATAATAAATGTTACGAAATCCCCTGCAAAACTATTTACCATAAATAATGAAGCTAAAGTTAATATATCACTCCTAAACTGCCTGAACTACTGTAAACTATTTTATACTTCACTTTGTATCTAGTAGTAAATCTGTTCCTTAGATTACACACACCCAAATGCAACCATTTGTTGTCGCAACAATTGAGTAAAATCCGTCTTAATCCCACCGCCCTGCAGCACCACAGACTCGTTTAGATGAATGCGATTTACAGAGCAACCGTGACATAAAGCAAATTTCCTCGAGCATCCTTTTACGTACGGTGTTAGATCCTCGAAGGTTGCAAATTGTTATGGCGAAATTTATCTCCGCACCGTGTCATGAACTTATTGTGCCAGATTTTGGTGTCCTTGCGGAAGATGAATTGTGTTTCATATAAGCTTCAATGCAACCTGTTTGGCAGCGCACAGAAAATGGGGTTTACCTCCGCCGCCACCGCCCTGACGTCACAGAAAAGTCTTTGTCGCTTGTTGTCGCCGCCTCTGCCGCGTTTACCTCGCTGTGGGAGTGTGCGGCTGTGTGTAAGAGGTGTGTTTGTGTGTTAGCTAATACACGAACCCTCTGCCGCAGCGCTGCAATTATGTCGGGGTTCAAGGCTAATTTGCTTGTGCGCCAATGGCGTTAAGGGAGGCTATTGCGTGGTGCACTTAAAATAAAGGTGTCCTGAAATAAATATATATAGTGAACCTTTTTCTTTGGTATTATTTTTTATTTTAAAAGACAAAAAGCCAACAGTACGCAACTTATTAATTTAATTAATTGAAAAAATACGTTTTTAAAAATGTTTTTTATTAAAGTTTTGTATCTAAAAACTTACATTTTAATTAGTAAAATAATGCTAACGATGGAACTGTATAATAATATAAAGTAAACTTTGGCTATTATTTATGGAGGTTTTCATTTCACTTAGATTTCATTCTTATTTTCCATCTTACAATTGATTAAAAAGAAAGTTAATATGTTTTTGATTAGTCAATCATTTCCAGGAAAATGTAGTCTTATTTCTAAAATTTCGTAATGAATTTCCAATCCTCTTTTATTTTTGTTTTTAGCTAATTTTATTTCAAGTGTTTGCGAGCTCATTCACCGCTTGTGCGGGGATTGCGTTGCAAAATGCGCGTGTGACCGAATGCAAGTATCCGCATTACGTATACGCCACGTTGCGCTGCGTTCGTTTGCTCATTCCTTAATTAACGCTCACCCCGCCTTCGCTGCCTGAAAAGGTGGATTAAAAACAGAAAAAAAAACAGAAAAAACAAAACACACACACAGAATGGCAAAGAGCGACCAGCAACAAGCAAAAAGCGGCCACGTCAAGTGCAGTCCACAGTTCAAATTACATTAACAAAAATGTACCGCACTTGACCTTGGCTAATTGCAAGACCACGAGGGCTTTTCGGGGGCGCGAGGGCATAAATTACAGGAAGCGAGTTGCGGCCGAAATGGGCGCAGTCAATGTTAATTGTTAGAACATGTGTACATTGGAGTATCAAATAATCGCTGCATCGGATTGCTTAACCTTAGGGCGAACCTTGTCCCTGAGGGAAATGTTTGGGAAATGGCTCGCAGCTGGGCAGGAGTTTCGAAGGAAACTTCAATTATAATTATATTTATATTTTGCTTATGCATTTTATTTCCTTGGTTGATTAAAGGTTACCATCGGCCGTCGCATTGGCCTCTACAGATTCTGTGGCGACATCGGACGCGGCAACTTCTCCAAAGTCAAACTCGCTGTCCACCAGCTGACGCGTGGTAAGATGAGTTGTCACTTATCACTTATCCTGTCTATAAATAAAATCTTCACCCCGTTTTCAGACAAAGTGGCCATTAAGGTGGTGGACCTAGATCGAGCGGGTCTCGATGCCAAGGCGCTGCGAATGCTGTCCAGCGAAATAGCAACTCTCGAGTGTGTTCATCATCCAAATATTTTGAGGTACGTCCTTTAGAGTATTCTTAAAAAGGATTAGATTGCATTTATCTTGTTATTCAAAGGCTTTTCGAGGTGGTTGAGACTTTGGGGCGGGTCTACCTAGTCACTGAGTGGATTCGCGGCGGGGAGCTCTACAACCACATCACCCAAGGTGGGCCTCTGAGGGAGATTCATGCGGCGCCTTTGTTGAAGCAACTCTTACTGGCCGTGAAACATATGGTAAGTTTATATAAACAATTGAATTGTTTCAGTTTTTAAATATTTTGCTATTTTCCCCGCACTTGCAGCACAGTCTGGGTTACGTGCATCGCGACATCAAGGCGGAGAATGTCCTGCTCCTCTCGGAAGATCGTCTCAAGCTGGCCGATTTCGGTTTCAGCACACAACTTATCAATGGTGGGTTCAGCAGCCCCTTCATGGCCGCGTCAGCAAACTAATCAATTTCACGCCGGTTGACAGGTGCCAATCAGAAGCTCGACACGTTTTGCGGCTCGCCTCCGTACGCGGCGCCCGAGCTCTTCTCCGATGACCATTACATCGGTGCCCCAGTGGATGTGTGGGCCCTGGGCATCCTGCTCTACTTCATGGTGGTGGGCAACATGCCATTCCGGGCGCCCACAATACCCGGCCTCAAGGCGGCCATACTCAAGGGCGACTATCTGCTGCCCGGCCAGCTCAGTTTGCCCTGCATAAGACTTATACGTATGTACTGCGCTATATAAAATATCCTTTATATTTTAAATATCTTTTTTATTCTGGCAGAACGCATCTTGATTCACATACCCGCTCATCGGCCCACCATCGACGACATGCTGAACAGCCAGTTCGTGACCTGTCCCAAGCTAAGCGCGGACCTGATGCAGTGGGAGATAAACCAGCACAGCAAGCCGGCCAAGCGATCGATCTTCTGGGTGCGCAGCAAGTCACATCGCCTGCGGAAATCCGCCTCGCTGCGGGATCGATATGCCGAAGTGGTCAAAAAGCCGGCCATTAGCATGAACACGCGGCAGCAGGACGAGATGTTTGTGCAGAATTTCCTGCAACCGATCGAGGTGGGTCACGAATTCCTGCTCCAGGGATCGGGCCAGCTGAAGGAACCGTCGGCGCCTGCCGAGCAGGCCAAACGTCCAACACGAAGGTATTTGCTTTGTGGCAGTCTCAAGAAGAAGGTGACACCCCTGGAAACAGAGCCGGAGAAGCAGCTGTCCAACGGTGGTCAATGCGCCTCGGCCAAGATAAATCCATGGAATATTCAGGTGGCCGAGGACTGTCCACTGTTCAAGAACTACGATGCGGAAACGGGCAGCTGCATTATGCTGCCCACGGCCACCGAGGATCTCAGCCAGTTGGGAGCACTGGAGTTCGAGGCCAGGCAGCTTTTGGCCGAGATGGGGCTCTCCTCCGAGATGCTGATCAACGCCAGGCAGAGTGGACCCCGTTCCGACATCATTGGAGCCTACCGGATCGTGGTCAACAGGCTGCAGAAACAGTCCTGGCTGGCGCGAAAGCATGTGGAGATGGCTCTGCACGTGGAGCCGAAGGCGGAGAAGCGGATTGAGAGATCATGCTGCATACTCTAAGGAATGATCATACATAGTTGTTGAATGTTTAAAATACTACTCACCTGGTTCTGGTGAATCTACTAAGGACTCCCCTAAAACAGGAAAGGCAAACTGGGATTTCCATAGCATTGATTAGGCTTTGAAAAATTCATAAATAGCTGGCCTTGGCAAAGGAAACCGGATAATTTAAGCCCGAAAATGAGCAACGAATGAGATTACAAAAATATATATATAAAAGGCAGTTTCCAAACAATTAAAAGTGAGTTCAAGAAAGAAGTTGCAGTAAAAGCATTTTCACAAAATCATAGTTTGCCTTTCCGTGGGGACTAAGAGTCAAGAGATCACACAGATCAAGCCCAATTAGTGTCAATTGCCAGCTGCATAGGCCCGAGTTTGTTGTTAACGTAGATTCCAACATTTCTTGTCCTTGGTTTGTTCATTCGAGAAAGTTCCTTATTTTTTGTGCAGCTTCAGTTTGTGTCCAGAGGCGGGCAGTGAAGTTAATATATATATAGAGATATATACATATATAGTCCAAGTATTATGTATTTAGTTGTTGGTCCATTTTTGAGCATATACAGACAAGAATATACGAAACGAATATATGAATATTATGTAGACACTTGGCGTAAAGCGATCGATCTCTTCAGGTTTTTCATGTACAACGTTGCATAAAAATGTTTAATTGATCATCAAAAAGCGTGTGTCTGTCTGTGTGTGTATGTCTTGCCAAATTGTCTCCCGTGGAGTCAATATCGCGTACAATAAAACAGCATTATTATGAATCGCAAAGACTCGCATTCGTACAAATCGTAAACATACTAAAATCTAAATCTCAACCAGCTCGTCGTCTAATTATGCACTTTAGCCTTAGTTTATTGCATTCGCAGCATCGTTCGTCGTCCTCGTCATCCAATCCTCCTCCCCCTTTCTGGTCGCATCCTCAGCTGCTGCTCCACTTTCGCCTGGCTTGGCTTCGTCTGTTTTCGTCGCTGCGGCGCAGGCGTTGCGAAAGAGGGAGCTCGCTCTGTGCCGGTGACCCACTCAAATGACGGCGCTCTCACTGGGTTTTTTGGCGCTGCTGCCGGCGTCGCCGTCTCTTGCGCTCTCTTCTGTTGAATGGAGTGAATTGATAAGACGGGGGATTGTTGAGTTATATTTTGAGTGGCTTTGATTCCTATTGGAGGCCTGCAGTAAGTATTAACTAATACGAATCAGCAATTAAAATCTGACTGAAAAATCTTCTTTAAATTATTTCTAAAAGAAAAACTGCTATTATGCTTAATGAGTATGAAAAACTTTGATTAAACTGAAGAAAATTTTTGCAACTGATGCTGAACACAAATATAAATGTTGCTGAATTTCAAATTTCATAGAAAAATTATTATCTGATTATAATCATTAATATTACTCAATATTCGTTTACTTTAAGCTAAAATTCAATTATAAAGCAGGTTTAATGATTTCTGAAAGAGGAAGTGAGCGAGGTAACGTTAGCCTTTATCTCTGTTATATGTGGCTTCACACGGACGGACAAATAGACAAATGGACAAACAAAAAATATAATAAAATCGTTTATCCTAAAGCCTTTCTAATGTAAAACTAATTTCATATTCGTCTTGAAAATAGCGTAGTATCAGCTAGTATTACATTTGAAAATGCTGACCCTGCTTTAAGTACTATTCCCGCTCTTACCAACTATGGCAAACGAATCCGAGTCCGAGGTGCCCGCCGGCCAGTCAATGTCGGGCATAGTTGGCCAGTCGATATCCTCCGCCGTGTCCCAATCCACGGCGCGAGCCTGGCTAATCTCGAACAGAGCCGGCGAACAAAGGCTGAGAACCTCCTCCCGGAACTTGGTTAGCAGTGTTTCAAAACTGTCACTGGTCTTGCAAAGGAAGCAAACCGCAAGCGAGGGATCCATGGCGGAAAAGCTCAGGCGGGCAGCGTGCTTCTGATGGTAGGTCTCGTCGTATTCTTGTTCTCCCGCTTCGGATTTCTGGCCCACCGTACCAGTTCTTTGCGTCGTGTGCGGATCCAGGTAGAGAACCTCGTCATCCACATAACCCAGGAAGTACAGAGCCTGATTGGGCCGACCACCGATCATGCCGCAACTACTATCTAGTTCAAGGCATCTCTTTAAGGCTGGCACATAGATCGGGTTGATGTCGGTGATGCCCAGACGTAGGGGTATAATAAGGAGCAACGGCTTCCAAGAGTCTCCTTCTCGACACAGCGAGTCTGCGAGAGATAGATTTTGAGTTTACCACAGGTGCACCTTCGGATTGGGCTAGATATATTTGCGACTTACATACGTCGTCGAGAACCACAGTGCTGTCCATGGCAACGTGCACTGCTAGGGAGCTCCAGTCGTCGAAGCACACCAGTTTTCTGCCACAAAGAAGAAGTAATTAGAGGTGGCTTCGCCCCTCTGACACAGAGATGGACTCTTACTTGAGGATCTGGGCAACTGTATTCGGTCCCAGCCATTCTCCGACGGCCTTGTTTTGAGACTCCCCCATCAGAGCGATTTGGTGAATAGAATAGTAGCTCTTCCTCACGTCCTCGAAACGGTTTACGATCTTGAGGTAGGTTGAATCCCGGCACTCTGGCGTCCAGAACCATTCACGTCCCAAGTGGAGCTCAATCAGAGCCTGGGCCAGGACCATTTGACCACAACGGAGCATACAGCCCCATCCCTTGTCCGAGGTGAGTTGGACTTCTCCCAAGGGTGAAAATCCATGGCGGTAGGTGCACCACAGCCTCGATTGTATGTCGCGACGGATGAGCTCCAGTTCTGGTAAGAAGTAATAATTATTAAAGATCAATCTAACTTCATGGCTTTGTTTTCTTTTTGTCGAACAAATAGTTTGTCGGGATTTTTATAAAAGATAATAATCCCCGGACTTCTCCAAACCCCATGACTCATTTCGGGGATTTACTATGGTCCCCCACTTACCCTGTATGGCATTGAACCTCTTCCCCAGCACCCAGACATCCGTGTTCCGCCTAGGGATATCCTCCGGTTCGCCACTACCCACAGCCTGGCCTACGGCGCTGGCGAGAACGCTATCCGGTCCCAAATACGCTTCGAAGACGCTCTCCATAATCCGCGCTAGCTGATCGCTGAGTCCCACCAGCATCTACTGCCCGAGAGGCGGTGGTAGAGGGGGCGTGGCAGCTGGATCGAGACCGCCTCCACTTCCGTTGTAGGCGTCGCCGTCTGTTGAGTTAATTGCCAGCCAATGACGTTTTGGTTTTTTCGGTTGGGGCCTTTGTTTTGGCCTTTGCTTGCGCTGGCAGCACTGCTCCTGCTCCGGCCCGAGGTCACAGCGGTGGCATTTGGTGTTGGCAGTGTCAGAGCCCTGATAGTAGACTAGACGAGTTTTTTAATCAGTCGGCTGCGAAATGGCTTGGTTTATTATTTTCGTTTATTTTTCTTTTTTTGTTGATTACAACGATAACAGCCGCAGTGACGTCGCCCCTAGAGTGACCAAAGTACACCAAAATAAATAAAGAAAATACTTACATGTATTTTACAATTTAGTATATTTAAAAATAAAAAATTAAAGAATAAAAAAATATTTATGTAAATATATTATAATGATTTCACATTGATTTTTTTTATAACTCAATATAAACATTTTATTTATTTATTATTACCTAAACCTGAGTAATCCACTAGGAAAGCTTAAATTTTAGCTTCAAAAACATATTATATTGTATAATTTCCATAAATTAATAATAATAAAATTAAAAAAAAAAACATCTGTATTTCTGTAATTTTTAAGAAAACAACATTTTTATTTCAACGTAATTATTCTGTCACTTAGGTCAATAGAGGTACTAAGCCACTTTGAGGGCACAGAATTTGTTATTTAAATCGTAGAAATCATCTTCGGGTTCTGCATCCTTGACCAAGTCCGCATTGGTATCCACATTAGATTCCTTGGCTTCCGCCTTCCTTGCTGCCTGGCGCTGCTTCTTCAATCGCTTCTTTTGTATCGCCTTCGCTGCCGACTCATCCACCTCCACTTCCTTCCAATGCGGAATAAACTCCGCGCACCAATCGAACAGATAACAATAGAAGTCAAACATTAGCTTTGAGTCCGGCAGGAGGAAATTCTCGATGTGATAGCGAACATCCGTGCGATTCCTCAGCAGATCGTACATATTGTAGAGAAAGGCACCGCAGAAAAGCTGATTCATTCGGGGACTGGGAAAAGGCAAATCAAGAAGGGCGTTAAGTCCATTGAGTTGATAGACCACAGCCTGAAATTCGGCAAAAGCGTGAATTACAGTCGATGAGTACAGATCAAACTTCTTCTTGAATATCTCCTGCATGTGGAAGTGCGGCAACAGGCGTTCTTGGGTCAAGTAGCAGTCCGATTTAGGCACATGTGGCATTCGATCTGGCACAGGAAGCTCCAGAAGGGACGGCTTAATGCCACGCTTGACGCCCTCGGCGGCTTCCTTATCTCTTACGGAGCGTTCTTGCTTCAGGATCTTGCCAAATCTCTTGTGGAAAGCTTTAACCTCCCTCTCCGCGGGTATTGTAACATCAATTGTTCGCAAAACAATCAAACATAGAAGCACGGCGTGTAGATGCAGCTGATCGCAGTGCTCCGATCGATGCAGCCAGTATATTATGGCCAGGAAGTAAAGCCTCAGATCCTCTGGTAAGTCTTCCAACTTTCTAAATAGCTTCTCTGTCTTCACATGAGGCAAATTAGACGCGAATATAAACCTCAAGTGCCGTGCGTCTGGGCAAGATGGGTCAAAGGAATATTCAGGCTCCTTCTCAATGGGCATCTTCAGATATTTCACATTGGTCACTCGAATAGCTCGCGTTAGATATGTAAACTCGATGGGCAGTGGAGATCCTTCCTCATCCAATTGTGGCTCCGTTTTTGCACCCTCCACATGGTGGAGCAACGAGAAAACATAATTCAAAATGGGCAGAGCTAGCTCATTTGAGTCATGGAAGGGAAAGTGCTCGATCTGAGGATTATTTATGTACTTGCGCAGGTGTATAAGGTCCACAAAGTATCGGGAGAGATTGGCAGGGTACAGCTTGTCCAGAAACCATTGCGGAAAGAGAAGTGTTTTATCCTCTACTTCCACTTCTTCTTCTTCATCTCCACCAGATTCAGCATCCTGATCTTCTGGAGCCTCCTCTTCATCAGGTTGGCCTGCATTCGCCTCTTCCTCTTCAGATACATCTACATTCGGACCATCCAAATCATCGTCATCGCTAAGTTCCTCCTCACTTGGCGGTTCTATATAAGGAAAGGCATTTTCATAATGCTCCTCGAAGAAATCGAAAGCGTGGCACAGCTCATTTGAGTAACCAGAGATGGCTGCATGGACCTGAGACACCAGTGAATCTCGTTGACTCTGCAATGGATAAGTCTTTATAAAGCTTGTCCAAAAAAATATTAAGCAGCAACAAAAATACCTTTTTCAGCCTGGAAAGGACCTTTGCCAGGGCTGACTCTGCCGTTTCCTCTTTCAGCCATTTGAGGATGACTTGGATGCGTCTCTGCTGCTGTTTCAGTTTCCGACTTCTTCCAGCTTTGCCCATTCCGGCTGCAAAGAAGTTTCTGAAGGCGCTCCTGGCAATGTAGTCGTTGCCCAGTAGGGCCGCAAAGAGCGGCAGTTTCTCTGCGCTGAGTGTGCCGCGCCCGCAGAGATGTGAAACCCGGTAAATGCAGCAGTCAAGGTACTTGTACGTCTTGGTGCTCCCCTTGGGCTTATCCACCTGGACTGGAGCTTGGATGCCTCCCACAATCTTGTTGGCCTTGGTGCGTTTCTCCACGTGCTTGGCCTCTTTGCGCCGCAGATCACGGGACTCTTGACTGGCTTTGCTCTTATCCTTCACTTGTTTGGTGAGCACCTGGTTCGCAGAATTAAAATTAGGACATGAGACATGTACATATATGAGCAGAAATACTTATTTACCTTTACAGTAAGCGTGATGAGGGGTATGTACTTCACATTGTGGATGTAAAAATCCGAGTCGTAGGAGAGCACCGGGCAGTTCAGCTTTCTGGCTAGCGCCGCCAGCTCATCGTCCGCCTCGAAGACACACCGCATCACGGGCACACCACAGTCCCGCACAGCATCTACGAACACCTCCTTCAGGTGCAGAGGGAATAGAGTTATGGAGTCATTTGGATTGATTTTCTTGATCACCGAAATCTTGCCCCGCAGCCGCGTGGCCACTGTACGCAACTTGCGCTCCTCATAGCCACCATCCATCAGCACATATGGCCGGATGCTGCACTCCGCCAGCACCTGGAAGAACTGCACCACCGCCCGGTAGAAATCGTCATAGTCGCCGCCGAACGCGGAGTAGCTGCCAGTCACATCTTTGTACAAATTGCATGCCAGATTGTCCCCATCTATGACCAGTGCCGAAGAGTGCAGCTCGAAGGGTTTCAGGTAGATCTCGGCGCGCTGCGCTATGTAGCTGGTAAGGCCGCGAACTCCCATAGTTTTCCCAGAATTTCCTGTTTTCTATTTACACGTTTTGTTTTCCTAGTGCTGGCAGAAGCTCTTGGCTAGAATAGCTAAGTAGCCAATAAAATAGCTAGAGTATTTGCACTGCCAAGTGTCCCATAATGGTTATTCAATTTTAAATTAATTAAAATTTTTTTTTTTATTTTGGTAAACAACAAATATCATAATTGTAGAATTTGTATATTTTTATTAAGTAATAAAACCAATATAATTATGAGATTTCCATATTGAGTTATTAGAAGAAAGTAGTTTATTAAAAAAGAAATATAATATTTCGAACCATTGCACTATAAGGCGATCGAACACTTTTGTGGCATTAATTAATAATGTTAAAAGGAAGTAATGTTTTTAGGTTTGTTTTTTTTTTAACCATGTTTGGTTTAACCGAACAAAGATATTTTACGAAAATTAGCCATTTGGCCTAGTGGTAAACGCATCGGATTTCATTCTTTTTTTATTCTTGTTTTTATGCTTTAAATCGTATTCAATTTTATTATTTATACTAAGAAAATAATTTGAAAAAATTTCAATTCATATTAAAAAAATACACGATTTAAAACAATTCCTTTTCGAAATTTTAAATGGCAAATGGCTAAAATGAAAATTCATAAGTTGGCCAAAAACACAACGACTTTCAATTTGAAAGGCATTACTGTATTGTTACATTACTGTATTTGGAAATACATGCACTATCTACGGAAAGAGTTAAACAGTGAATACATTATAAAGCTTAATTTTATTTTTAACAGACAAAGTTGTAGCTAATTTTTACAGCACATACTAATAGCAGTTTTAAATAAAAACAAAAAGATTTCAAGGATTTTTTCATTTAAACACTGAATGGAAAGTAATAACGGTCTTTGTAGTTTTTAATAAGTTTATTTGGATGCCGAATATTACTTAATTTTATCCAAGCGCCGATTTCATTTGATTGTTTTAGAAAGTTAATAAAAAAAAAACAATTTTTATTAGTAACAATCCAACAAATTTTAACTTATAGGGTGAAATTATCTCTTTTTCCATTTCTTTCATGTTAAGTCAAGTATTTGTTCAATGCCAGCAGTTTTTGAAGAGTTTTTGATTTCAACTCTTAAATGAACTCAAAAAGAATAAAAATGCTTCGTTGCGAAGGGAATTCGTTTGAATCAAGAATTAATCAACTTCACTCTACCTTGTTTAAATTAAAAACGAAATGACAATTTTTAAACCGATAATCAGTCATATCCAATTTATTTTCGCTATTCGTTTGACTTAACGAACTTTGGGCAGACACATTTCGTATGTTTCTTTTTCTTAGGCTTCCTTGGAGGAGTGGGATCGGAGGATGGCTCAACTTGATCCAAGTGGATCTCATTGGGGTGGGCATTCTCGTTGCACTTGGATGTCATAAAACCGAAGAAGTCGATATTTCGGACGTGCGAGTAGAATTGATCCTTAAACTGGAAGTAATTTGGATACACCTTGTGCTTCAGCATGGCCATGTAGAGGCTGAGGCGTTGTTGCTCCATAAACAGGCGTCGCCGGTGTTCGGCATGACGACTTTTCCAACTACGTTTGCTGATTTCCGCTTGCACCAGCTTGCGCAGCGGTGGGTGCATGTGAAACAGAACCGCCCTGTGCGAGAATACAAAGCGGATGTGGAATCCGTGTTTTACTTGGTTAGTCTTACAACTCACTTGTTGAAGCGATATCGCTGCTTCTTGAATTTGATCGATTCAAACTCGGAAACGAACTGGTGCAGCCGATCCGTGTTGCTAAGTTTGGCTGGTATCTTGACAAAGATCCTTGAAAAGGCTTCGTTCAGAACATTGATGGTTTATCATTGCAAAACATACCTGGCGTTTAACATCAACGGGAATTCAATAACCGGTGGCTCTTTCCTATAGAGTGGAAAGCGCGGAAACTTGCCCATATCCTTGTCCACCCAATCGTGGTGAATCTTCATTTGACTATTTACCGAATTAAGTTTAGTCACATCGATGAAATAGTTGCCAGCACAAAAGTTATACTCTCCCAGGGGCGGAACCGCAGTAAACAACTCAAAGCCTAAGATAAAGCCATTTATGATTTTAATATTCGGGGTAAAGTAAATAAGACGATCTACCTTTCTTTTGACATTGCGAGTTTTGAGACTCTACAAAGTACTTGGTATGCCATTTGGGGCAAAAACAGTTGATAAAAGAAGTTATCGTATCTACCCAATGACGAAATGTGACTGATAGACTTTGGTCAAAGTTAACTTTCAATTTAATATCATCCCTGTAAGGAAATTGTAATTAAATGTCAACATTGCTACAAGCAATTTAATGTTCTACTTATATAGTTTTTCGTAAATTTTTTCAAAATTACTTTTTGTGTTAATTATACTTACTGATACTGATGAAGTCCGCAATTAAGCCCGCATTTTGCATTCTCATTGCATCCAGGTTGTTGAATCTTTGTTTGTATGGTAGCCTGATTTTTGAATACTGTTAACCTTAAGTTTTCGCACTCGATCTCCACAACTGTAGGATCAATCGGCTCCGATTCCTCTTCGCCACTGGAAGGTAACTCCTCGGAGTGTGGCGGGATCTTGGTGGTTTTCCGTTTGCCCGGCTTCGTAAACTCATCGGAATCGGCTTCGGAAGATAGAATGTCTGAGTTCTGCCCATATTGCTGGAAGTCCCTCTCCGAAAAATCGTTCATAATGCGAACTCTCAGGTTGTCGCAGGTGAAGATTGTGGTCTCGACATTCAGCTCCACGTTGGAGGCATATGTGATGGAGAATTGGATGCCTGAATATACACGGTGGTGTATAAAAACACTGCTTAGCATGTATGTAATATAGCTCATGTCACGGATGATTTCTCCCTCCTCCTCTTCCACCAAATAATCGGTCTGAGAAGGTATTTTAGGCGGAATTAACTGACTCATGCTGGGGTTTTCAGACACTAATTCAATATCAGGTGATTTCCCCATAGCGTTGACACGAAATGAGTCGATGCTCGGACTATTAAGGTAAAACGTTTCCGCATGCTAAAAATATGCAAATAAAATATTGGTGAATTAATAAATCTAAATTAACGAAATATTCAATACAAAGAAAAATAAATAGGGGAATAATTGTATACGCATAATTCACTACAAACAAGCCCAAAATAGAACCAACCTTTTTGTCAATATCAACATTTATATGCGAACTGCTCGAACTAATCTGTAAATCGATTTCATCCATCTCCATGCCAGCGTCCCAGCCGTCAATGGTTCCCGTAGTAATGACAGTGCCGTCACTATGGTAGCATCGCAGCTCCCCCAGCGTCCAGATCATCTTGACGCCATCGTCCCGCATCGAATACGACTCGTTGGCGTAGTAGTCGTGCCACTCGCTGTTCCGGAAGGGCTTGCCGCACCAAATCTTTTCCTGCTGCACATGAACCACACTGCCCAAGGATGTGATCAGCTTGAGGTGACGGTAGCTTAGCTTGTACAGCGGCATAATGAACTTAAGGAAGTCCATCTCAAATTGGACACTGGCAAATAGAGCGGCGGTCTGCTTGCTCTTGACCGTGCGCAGTTTCCGACTTCCCGCAAGCGTCTCCTTGGAAGTGCGACTCTGCTGGCTCTTCTTGGCGGCCAGACTCGGAGTCGTGGATCGCAGCACAGGTTCTGCACCACCCGACTCTCGGAAGGTTGAGCTCTTCTTTGACTTACCCTGGCGGCACCTCTTTTTCCTACCCTCGGAGGAAATGGGATGGTAACTGCTGTAGGTGGACTGCGTGGAGCAAGCGTTGAGGAACTCCGAGTTCTGATCCTCCTCCTCCTCGTTGTCAGCCTCCGTGGTGCTGTACAAGTGGTATACTTCTCCGTTGTAACGCATGATCAGCACGGTGTCCGTGTTCTGATAGAAAACGATTACACAGCCGTAGGGCGTGCAAATACGCCTGCTCTCGTTCAGTTCATTTTCCTGTTGGATGTTGGAAAAGCAAGCAAAGATGTGTCCTTAAAATGCAATCTAACAATCGTTTCATTTCTGTTTTAATTTTGGTTTAAATTCCCAATAGCCTTACCTGGTATTGCCAGAGGTTTTCCACGTGGGTGTCCTGGCAGAAGGTGGTCAGTCCGCTGGGGAAATTAAGCACCGCCTTAGAGCACTCACTCTGGCTGGCCAACGCCCGTACGCTGATGCCATTCATTGACTCAACCCGAACACAGTCGTCGGTGGCAAGGGCGTCGATCGGTTTAGAAGCATTCCGGAAGTGCACCCCCTGACCATGGATATCTAGCATTAGGCACTTGTTCATCTGACGGAAATTCCACTTCTCCTCGTAAAGCACGATTCGGCCTTCCTCGAAGAAGTACTTGGAGGTCTTGCACTTTATCGTCTGTCTGGTGTCGTCCAGATTGTAGCCCTTTAGCATGGGGTGATCTCGGCCCAGACCCACTTGGAATGTTTTAGGGTCTGGCGTGCCAGAGCTCCTACCTAAGCGCCCCGGGGAGTTGCTCGACTTCGTGGAAATGCGCTTGGTTTTCATTGACTGTCCGTCTTGAAAGACGGATGACTTATAGCTTAATTCCTGTTCCACGGGCTTGTTCTTTGGCAGCTTACCCTTGATCGATCGGGGTCGGACAAAGACCTTGGGATCTATTGGCACACGATCGTTGTCCTCACTGCACTTGACCATAAATATATCGCTGACGTTGGTGATCGTATTGAAGCTCTCACCGGAAATATAGCTTTCGTTTATGTCGTTAAACTTTTTTGGGGTGACGAGGTCTTTAAGGAACTGATCCATTTCGTACAGTGTAAAGTCTCGGAAGCAGAGACGCGATGGAATCACAACCTGCTTCTCATTCTCGAAGACCTCGTGGAAGGTCCTCCTGAAGGTATAGAGCCGGATATTGGGAAGCATTTCCTCCACGCTGTAGTCATCGTACTCGTTCACCAGCTGGATGACGCGCTGCATCACCGAGTCGTCCGTGAGAAACAGCTCGGCAAAGTTCGGCAAGTATATAGGCTCCAGTTCTCCGTTGTATGTTTGAATCGTCAGCGAATGGTTAATGTAGCCCGTTGCGAAGTAGCGCCGCAGCAGGTTATACTCCAGACAGCTGCAGTAGACGTTCTGCATCACGGACTGGTCCATGTAGGAAATCATATTGGTCAGCAGTGTGTTGGCCTGTTCCACGAAAACGCGTTCGTTTTTGGCCTGCTCCGCGAATATGCGCTCGCTCTTGGCCAGCTTGACCAAGCTCTTAAAAGCGTTTGCATATACCTTTACCTTGTCCAGCACTCGGGTCTGAACGGACGGCGTTGGGTTGGCCAACAGCAGCACTTCGGCCTCGGTCATTACATCCCGCGGATTGCCGAAAGTGCTCATTATCGACTCCAGATACAGGTAAATGGTCGCATCGTCAGCTCGGGAAGTTGGCATTTGACTCTTGAGGTAGTGCCCCTGGATGCTCAGGGACTCGACCATGTGGAATGTACCCACCATAGAGTGCTGGGGGTTCATCTTGACGTTGATCTCATTGAAGGGCTCAACGTAGTACATGCGATACCATTCCCGCAGAGTCTCGACGTCGTACATGTACCAGCTAAGCTGGTCGAATACCTCATCGGTGAACCTGGATGCCATGCAGGCGGACATCTGTGGCAGCTGTTGCTGGAAGATGCCCACCGGCTTTACGGCTGTTCGCTTACGCAGCGAGTTGATGTCCCTCTGGATGGCCGCCATTGTCTCCTGGAGCTGCAGCACGCGACGGGGACGTGGCACCAGCAGATCATAGGCGCTCTCCTCAGGCAGAAAGTGGACTATCGCCCGTAAAGGTTGTTCATAGGCCAGCAGCATCTTGTAAAATTCGTTGTCCATATTCCCTACGATCAGTATCATTATCTTGGTGAACGCAGGATTGTCCCTAATGTACTAGGGGTTGGATAATTGGATGATTGTTTAGTAAGTTATCCGGCAGAAGGGCGATAGTATCTAGTATAATATTCTAGTTTCCTATTGGGTTTTTTTTATGTTTTTAAATAAATAGTTTGGGACTATGGGTTTTTTAATATAGCATTGTTTTTGTCGGAATAAAATGCAGTCTGTTTTCAACAAGAAAATTCAGTAAATTTCTCTACAAATTGGACTCTACAGAATTCAGAGTTGGCGATTCTATTGCTTTTAGTTAAGCATACATTAAATATATATATATTAATCCAATGTTTTGTAATATCAATGCCGATATTCAAAAAAGCATTCGAAATCTTGTATGATAAATTAAAGTTACTAGAAGAGATTTGCCAAAAAATAATCTCTGACAGTTAAAGAACGTAAATATCTCACCACCCGCTTGGACGCCGGCACACCCTTGCCAACTTTGTTATGCTCCTTGGCCGTGACCGACATGCAGGTAATCTTGGCCAAACGCACCTTGTCACTGCCGCCCTTACCAGTTTTCGGCTTTGCCGTTGCCGGGACCCTGCTGGACACAGGGACATCCTTCTTCTTGGTTGCCGTAAGATTCTTCAGCTGGGCAGGAATATTCCGTTGCCAGTAGTTGGGCAGACTGAAGTTCGTCTCCGCCTCAATGGTCTTTGTTACCTTGTCATACTCGGCGACACAGTCGCTAATGCGCGCCAGGGCAACGCTCAGCCTATCCACGGGCACTGTAGGCGATCCTGAGCCAAAACCATGAGTACAGATTGCTAGAAATTTGCAAGGGTGCTTACCCGGTGGCTTTGCCTTGGACAATCGGTTGTTTTGATAGGTAGCTTCTTCGACTTCCTTATCTAAATCGATTACGAATACAGCCCGGCGAATGCCACTGACCACGCGCTTCATGAACTCATCGCGCACAGCCTTCAGGCCACTGTCATAGAAGTTAACACAGTAAATATAGTGGCTAACCTCCAAGGAGCCAACGGATCTACGGGTTCGTCGGCTGCCTCGGACCGACTTTTGCACACTCATTGTGTGCTATGGGTTAAAAATATATAGTAACGTTTCTGTATGAAGTATCGAAAGTAATGATTCAGCAGGTGAAACAAAACTCCAGGGAAACGTTTGTGAGTGCGATGTTCAAGGAAAGTGTAAAGTATTTTAAACCCTTTTAGGTTTTGATATATTTAGAGCTAAAAAGTGGGTAGTAAATCGTTGAATTCTCACCCATAATCAGGGTGGGTTGTTAGGTTTAAATCATGAACTTTGGGTCACTATTTCTTAATAATAAGAAAAGCTAATAAAATTCTAGGATCAAAAGATCCAGGCATCGGCACATTTACTGCTTGAATTATAATATTAATTAATTTTAATTTATAAAATTATTTTTTTAAAAGCTTTAAATTAATAATAAACCATATTAATTTAAAAATAATACTTAGAAATGCCACATTTAAGTATCACAATATTACGTATACGCCACCAATACCCAGAAAAATGATTCCTAATCTATTATCAAAACCATTTTAAACTCAAAAGTTTAAATAATATGTATGTTTATTTAATAAAATAGTAATATTTCAAATAAATGTTATGGTAACTACACACTAAATGGCCGATTCTATGTACAGATGAAGATTATGCAAATTACTTAAGTAAATTTCGAAGCGCAATGTACACACGGGAGATTCGTTACACACAAATGTGGTATGTGTATAAATACAAACTTAAAGCCTCTTTTAGAATATAAAATAAATAAGGGACAAATCAGATCCACTAAAAACTAGCAAATAAATTAAAAATAAAATTGCAAACTTCGAAATGCAGTCACTGGCAATGAAGAAAATGTAGGCAAAGCTAATTCTAAGTAACCTAACTTATATGGCAGTGAAAGGCTATAAATAACTGGCTCTAAACTCATTATTGATCACAATACATTTGGAAAAAGTTTTGGTGTGGCGTCAACAGGAACCGTAAGAACCCCAGAATGCGTTCCAGCCCATCGGGTGGCGGGCTTCAGCTTTCGTCGCTAGACACGAGGCACTCGCTGAGCAGCACGTTCCTCAGGTCGTCCATGTCGATCCAATCGCGTCTCTCGTTCCGGATGGACACGTGCCGGATGCAGCCCTTGAAATTTTCCCGCGCCATCAGCGACCCACTAGGAGCAATTTCTGTAAGCCAGAATAATGGAAATTTAATACTTCTGTGGGAAATCAAGTGGCTTAGTGCATTTGTAGATAGTTTTACCTGGCAGCCCGCCTATGTAGAGAGGAGAGCGTGTTTGCACCTTCCCTGCACTTCGCTGGTTACCCACACCAATCACGGCTGGCAATTGGTCGATGCGAAGGACGATCTGCTCGCCGTCATATAGGGCCGATATATTGTGCCATTTGTTGTCACACAGTGCGTACTTCGTGGGCAGCGCAGACTCCACGCGCATGGGCACTCCATCCCCAAGATCGCAGGAGAATATTATCTATTACAAATAATTGGGTTGTAAAATGTATTATATTCTTAAGGCTTAATATAAAATAACTGCTTACATTGCCATTGTGCAGCTCCAAAGATAGGGCAGGAAAACCCTTGGGCTCTGAGACGCTTAGCAGGATTCCCGATAGTTCCGACGTCCGGAATTCCGTTTCTAGATCCAGGTATTTGCCGACATTAAAGTTTTTTTCTACAAAGACACAGATATTATTATTAGAAATCACCATAAAAATATTAGAATCCCTTCAACTCACTGTAAATGGCGTATGCATCGCCAGGGAAGTAGCTTCCCCTCTCCACAGTGGGGAAGCATTGACCCACGTTGGAGTGCTTGCCGGGACGGGCCAGGTCTTGGGTGTTGTTGTTGATGCTGACTCGTCGGAGGCAGCCCTTGAACGGCTCCAGGCGGACATAAAGCTCCGAGGCGACCTTGACCGGTGCCTGGGGCAATCCGCCGACCAACAGCAGCTGCGAGGCGCCAATCTTCTTAGGCAGCTTCATCTGGGCCGAGGTCTTTTGATCTGTGCGTCCAATCTCCACCGACATGGTGACCTTGCGGTCCTGGCAGCCGACCGTCACCCGATGCCATTCGCCGTCGTTCAACTTGGCCGTCAGTTGCAGCTCCTCGCGTCGCCGACCGCGCACCACCAGGACTAGCTGTCCGTCCTTGAGGATGAGAGCTACGTAGTGTTTCGGCTTCTCCTTGCTGCCGGGGGACAGGAAGAGCATGCCGTTCGGATAAAAGGAGCGGAAGTCGAAGCTCAGGTGGAAGTTGCGCTGCCAGAAGTGGCGCTCCGGCAGCTTCAGCTGCGAGTAGCTATAGATGTCATCGCCGAACTTGAAGGCATTCGGCTCGTAGGAGTAGCTGCCGATCTGGAAGAGAGCAACGTGATTAGGCCAAGGGCTAGCGCCAGTCGAATTGGAACTCAACTCACCGCGACGACTTTGTGTTAGTTTCTGAGATTTAAGCGTAGCATCTTTGCCGAGTGAGAGAGCTCACCCAGCGAGTGTGAGTTAGAAAATAAAAACTTTGCCATGACTTCTGTTCGATTTTCGTTGTTATAAAAATGTTTTATTCGATAAAATGTGATAACAATTAAATGTCCACGTTGCAGTAAGCAAATGTTAATTGTATAATACAGTAATGAAAGCAAAAACGTACACAAAGCGTTGATGAGTGATGTGTAAGGTGTGTGAATATGGCGAGTCTTACGAACTAAGTTGAGCCCTGGGGCCGGGCTTATCTATTACCAAACATGTCGTATGAAATATTTACATCATAGAGCATTTCTTACAGACTATGAATAGGCGCTCCCATAAGCTTATAACGATCGTTTGCCGGGCTTAAAACTATGTAAGTCAGCCTGCCCACAGGAGCAGGAGCAGAGGTCTTTGATTCGCTATTCGAATTCCCCCCTCTGAGCATGCTCTTGTGGGCTTATTCCTGAAGCTTAACGCTAGAACTGAGGTTATATCTTTGATGATGGTTGGGTTGTTATATTAATCCACATGTAGACCACATAGAGTAGCTTGTTTGGTTAGATTTTGTTTTGTTTTAGGCGAAATTAGTATACAAATGAGCTTTCGTGAAGCGCAGCGCTTGAAGCTTTTAGCGTAGTCGCTTTTGACATAATTGCTTAGCAACTAAAATCCTATAAAACAAAGAGAAACGGTTGAGTTTAACATAGTTAGGCAGCCACATATTTACATGCATCAGATGGACAGCGAGAACCCGATCCAATCTTTAACCCCATTCAAACCAAGCCGGAAAAGAAGAAGGCTCTAGCAACTTACCCGCTTGCAGCCCTCGGGCGAGGCTGTGAAACTCTTCCCGATCATCGGTTCCGTCTTCAGCAGGACATCGTAGAGTCCGCCCTTGAGGCTGCCCATCAGGGGACCATTGCGGCCAATCTGAACGTTGGCGAAGGTCAGGGCATCGTTGAAGTTTACGGTTCGGTTGTTGAACACCACATCTCGGATGGCTCCCTCCAGGTTCACAAAAGTGGGTGCTAGCGGGGTGTAGCTCTCGTGGGGCGGTGCTCCTCCTATGTAAAGGCCACCCGTATCCCGGGGCAGACTGACCACTGTAGGATTGCCAGTCAGGCTGCGCACCTCCTGCAGCTCATCGTCCACCATTAGCTCAAGCCTCCGGCCCGTCTTGATCAGATTCACCACGTGCAGCTCGCCGTCATTCAATTGGCTAAAGTTTGAGGACATTTTGATAAAGCTGCGCCCCGAATTCACCCACACATGCAGTTGGCCATCCACCAGGCTCATGGAGTAGTTTCCTTTGATGTCCTTGGCATCGTAGTCGGCTAAGACCTCGGGCGGATAGGCGGCCAGGAGTAGTAGGCAGTCCGGCTGCAGGGTACGGAACACCAATCCGGTGTTTGACCGTTTCCGAAGCGACTGCGAGGGCAGCTCCAAGTAACCGTTGCCTGAGAAGCCAGCCCTGAAAAAGGATAACCAGTTAGAAAATAGTTCACAATTTAGTAGACTAGTTACTCACTTTGTTATCATATCCTTGCAGGAGGGCTCTACGCCGTAATAACTGGAACTCTCCAAAGGATCGTAGGTCTCCCCGTTCACTTGTACATCCTTCATGCAGCCCAGGAAGGGATTATCAGCGCCAGGTGCCTTCGAAGTGCCAGAAGTGAAACCTATGAACGATGTTAAAATGTATTAATTTTTTCAATATAGTTAATTCTTTAGCTTTGAATAGAACCCTTAACCATACCTGGTGGAACTCCGCCCAAATAGTAAACCGCCTTGGACAGATCCGGTAGCATGTGAATGTTCACTGGTAGCGTGGGAGCTCCCGAAACCGGACGATCGTTGTTCACACGAAGCATTCCATTTTCCGTGCTTCGCTTGGCAGAGAACTCTCGTGCGGCCTCTATTTTGATCCACTGACCCACATTGTACTTCTTGGTGGTGTTTATCTCCAGCTTGGACTCATCGCCGTAGTCGATGCGGAACATGATCCGACCCCGGCTCAAGGTTACCGACACCGAGCGGTTCTGTAAGCAGACGGGGTAATATTAAAAATGTTAATTAATAAATTTAAAAAGAAATAGTAATTACTTACGTTCTTGTCATCAACCGCCAGGAATAGCAGGGCATTCTCGTCCAGCGTTCGGAAGGTCATCTGCACGGAGAAGAGATTCTTTCGGGTCGGTCTGGGGCGTGTCTTCATCAGCTGGGCGTATCCCAGGCCATTGAAGTGGCGAGACGTGGATGCAGCTGCCGACTCCCGGGCCCCTATCATGGCTCCTCCGCAGCTTCCCTCGCTTGTCACAAAGTTCCACAGTCCCAGGGGCTTGTTGTCCACCTCCACCTCGTGCACAACAACATTGAGTCCCGGCGTTAGCTGCAAGTCCTTTGAGGCGAAGCCACCCAAGAATATGCGATCGTGGCGAGACTGATAGAATCGTGTGTGCTCCGTGTCCGTGGAACCAGTAATGGTCAACGGAGAGGTGGGCGTCAGCTCGCCGTAGTTGTTCATCCGACGCACCATTAAGCTGCCTAGGTTAAGCGTCCGATTAGCCTCCACGTGGAACCAGGCATCGTCGTACTTAGGGTCTCGGGTCTGGACCACCATGGGATGCGTAACCGTGGCGGTGGTACCGCCAAGATTCCAAACCAGGCGCACCCGCCGCTTGTGTAGCTCCAGCGTGATGTGGCGTCCCTCGCTACCCTTTAAATGGATCAGCGGAGAGCTCTCGAGATGATTGGCCAGGGCAAAGCTGAGGCGCAGATTATTCGAGGTGCTTAGCCCATAAGAGGCGGGCAGATACGATCGACTGCACTTGGGGCCCAGGGACTCCAAGGAGACATCAATCTGCAGAGGGAAAAAAGGAAATTAAAATAGTGATTGGTTTGTCATTAACTTGAAGAATATAATTATTTCTTTAATAGTCTTCAATACTCACTGCTTCGGCTGCGTGCCTGGCCTTGGCAATCTGATCTCTAAGCTGCTGCAATTTCTGGGCCATGCTGTTGTTCCAGACTTCGAACACCTCCTGCTCCTGGGCCGCCTGGCGTTCGAGGTAACTCAGTGAGACATTGGCTAGCCGTAGATTGGTCTTTGTCAATGAAATGTTCTCCTGGGCCATGCCCAACTTTATTTCCCAGTCCGGTTCCAGGGTGGAGAAGGATTTGCGCATGTTCTGGATAGATACCTCCATTTCTTTGGCTAGTCGCAGCTCCGCTCGCATCTGCTCCCCAGTTCTCTCGGCCAGCTCTAGGCTCTCCTTGGTCTGCCGGCGGGCTGAGCTCTCGGAGAGGCCCTGCAGTTGGCTGGAGATGTTGTTTGTGCGCAGGCCGCAGTCAAAGATGGTGGCCTTGATGCCCTCCACCTGCTGCTCCTGTCCGTGGAGTTTGTCCTTTAAAACATTTGACTTGTGCATCTGCTTGAGGGCCTCCTGCTGCAGCTGTCTTGACCTGTGCAACGAATGCTTGGCTCGATCGATCATGGAGCTGCCGTCAGTGGGATAGAGTGTTCTTTGGGCCTCGTACACTCGCTCCTTGGCCAGGGCCGAGGCCAGTCGCGCATCGTTTATGGCCTTTGTAATGTTGCTATGAGCCGAACTGGCCAACATGGCTATGCGGGCAGCATTTCTCGTAGGTTGAAACTGGCGGGCGTACTCGTTGGATCGCTCTAAGAGGTGTGTGGCGTGCTTTTCCGCCTTGGGTAGCCAGTGCTTGCGCACCTCCCGCTGCTGCTCGGCCTTCACGCCCAAGGTGGTGTTCAGCAGCACCCGCGATCCGTCCAAATGGTTGAGCTGCCCATTAAGATCTATCTGCCGCTGTAGCGTTTGCCTTACCAAGCCCTCGCCCCGCTCCAAGAGGCCCGGATCGGTGTGCTCGGAGATAAGCTGGTTGAGCTCATTTAGCTCCTGATAGGATTCGCCCACGTGACCACTCAGATTGCGTACGTGCTCCAGAACATCCTCCGCCTCGCTCTCCACCTCCACAATGCGATCCACATGCAGTCTCAGGTCCACTATGCGGTGATTGGTCTGGTTAAGGTCCCGCCACAGCATCTCAAGGTGGCCACTCTCGTCGAAGGCAGCATCCGAGGCATTGCCCATGGCGTAGTAGTGGCGCCAGGCACAGTCGTTGGTGCTGCGGATTCCCTGGACCAGTTGGTCGTGCTCCTGAACAGCCTGCAGGTAGAACCGGGCCTGTTTCAGAGCCGTCGGCAGGCTTAGGTGCTGGGCACTCTTTCCATAGCCCCGCAGATCGGAAAGGGTTTGAAGGACCTCTGCCCGGACCAGCCCGGCCTCGTGCCGCTGGACCAGGGCATCCTCCCGCATCGTTTTGAGGGCAAACTCACGCTTTCCAATGGTGCTCACTGCTTTGCGAGACTGGAACTTCAGATTCTCGGCATGGGCATCTAGCTTAAGGATGCCGGCGGAGTCATAGTCCTGAAGCAGTCGCCTGGTCTGGCTGAAGTCCTGCTGTTTTTCGTTCCACTCAACGTAGGCTTTCTCGTACTCGGACAGCTTGCGGTACGGAGGTGGGATCCCGGTCAGATCCATATTGTGCATTCCGCGACGTAGCTTGTGCCCCACGAGTTCGACATAATCAAGGAGCAGAAGGGTGCAATTGTCACAAACTGAAAGAGAGAATTAAACACTCAAATAAAGCGAAATGGAAGATGCCTATTATCACTTACCCCTGCAACCATTATCCACCAGATGGTGACGTTCCGCCTGACACTTGTCGCACTTAAGCCCAGTGACGCCTTCGCGGCAGTAGCATCGACCCGTCTCGGGATCGCAGCCTTCGCTGCGGATGCCATCCGGATTGCAGTTGCACGCTTGGCAGCTACTGTTGGGATATCGCGTCGGATCGCCAAAGTATCCCGATTGACATCGCTCACACAGCCGACCGGTGTAGCCAGGCTTACAGACACAGCTCACTTCACCATTCCAGACATTGCAGCCGCGGGCAAAGTTCCTGTTGGTCTCCGGACAGGGACACGCCTGGCAGCCGTACTGGGAGTTCGGATCGCCATAGAAGCCATCTGCGCACTGCTGGCAATGGTCGCCACCGCTGTTACCTCGGCAATTCTATAGGAGATGTTGAAAATGGCTTAAAAAACACGCAAGGGTGGAGAGGCAAAAAGTTTCTCTTACCAAGCACACGCCCGTTTCCTTGTCACAGTCACTGCTGCGGCCATTGCAATGACAGGGCGCTGCTCTTCCTATTAAGTCCTCAATAAACACACTCTCCACAACGGTGGTGTTGCGCCAACGGTAGAAGGACCGTCCTGGATCCTGGCACGACAGTCCATCGAATCGTTTTGGGCATTTACAACGCTCCACGCCCTTGGCTATAAGATTGGTGGAACCTTGAATGTAGATTGCCGCATCCATGTGCACATTTTGCAGGCTGAAAAAAGTAATATTCCTTTAGTATCTAAAGTCTGTATTATATATAAGATCAATACTTACACCACCTCCTGGAAATCGGCAAAGGCAAAGGCTCTTATGAAGACGTGTCGAATATTTTGGAGGGCAGCCATCAGGGTGGCCCTATCCACGGCCTGGTTGGTGTGATGATACTTCCAATAGGACTCGTGCAGCGGCACTCGATGGGTAACATTCAGGGAGTACTCGAACTCCTCGTACTCGTAAAAATCTAACAGCAGCTTGGAGTGGGCATGCACCTGCACCAGAGGAAACTGGCTCAAGACCTTGCGCTCCAGCGGCTTCTGGGCCCCCGCTGTTATCAGGGTGAAATAGAGGAAGCCACCATAGCTACTGGTGCGATCTCCATAGAACTGGGGCGGTAGTTGGAAGTATAGCGGATGGTAGAAGGGTCCATAGGCTCCGATCGACACATTGCCCGTGGATTTGGGCACCAAGCTTAGATCGTTCATGCGCTGGATTTCCGCATCCTCGCGATGAAAGCTACTGCCGGCCATCTGAACCACCACAATATACTCATAGTCCGCGCCGGGTATGTTCTGGGGTCCTATCTGCTGGATGCTCAAGTTCCGTGACTCGGACATCCGGATGTGGCCCCAGGAAAGGTCGCTCTGCTCACACTCGCCGGAACGCCCGAAACAGTAGCAGCGAGTGCAGCCCTCGGGATTGAGGGCCGAGAGTCCGAAGGTGCTCTGCATGCATGTGTCGCACTTGAGACCCACGACAAGCGACTTGCAGGGACACTGCCCATTGGAGTCGCAGGCGATTAGGCCGTCCGTCCGTGTGAAGGAGCCCTCCACATCGCAGGCACAGCGGCGGCACTCCGGGTATCCGAAGTAGCCAATGGCGCAGCTGTTACATGTCCTGCCCGCGTAGCCCTCACGGCATTGGCACTGACCATCGCTCGCCGCGCATTGCTGTCCAATGGAGCCGATATGGTCGCAGTCGCACTCCCTGCACCCCAGCCGGTTCTGCCAGCCCCAAGTGCCCGGCACACACTGGCCACAGCCCAAGCCCCGTGTGAACTTTGGGCAGATGCAGCGGCCGTTGTGCGGATCGCACACCTGACCCTCCGCTGTGCAGGCCGAGCAGCGCTGGCAGCCCTCCGTGGTGAAGCCGAAGAAGCCCTCGGTGCACTCATTGCAGTGTTGGCCGCCGACTCCAATCTTGCAGTCGCACTGGCCTGTCCATGGGTTGCACTCGTGTCCCCGGGATCCGTGGGGATCGCATCGGCAGTCCCGGCAGCCGGTGCCCTCGGTGAGGTTCCAGTGACCCGACCGGCACTTGTCGCACCTCCTTCCGGTGACATTGGCCAAGCAGGCGCACTGCCCCGTGCGCTTGTCGCAATCTGATGACAGGGAGCCAATGGGACTGCAGTGACAATCTGGAAGAAAAGAGTTAATTTTTTATAAAATATTTGTTGTATTAATGTTTTATTAAATATATGTTTTCATCACATTATTTTCCACCAATCAACAATCTAATCAATGAATCAATGTCGAGGCTAAGCTGGCTGTATCGAATCAATTAATCCCTTTCTTTGAGCTTTCCCCGTCTTGGGTTACTGGGCCACGAGTACGTCATTGTCAGTGGCAGCCAACTAACTGCGCCCAAGCAGCCACCAACTGTTGCGCTCAGAGCCACCAGACCGACCCACTAGCCGGCCAGGCAGTCATCCGCTTCCTCCTCCCGCCCGCCGTTTGTTAGGTTTGGGTTTGTGGGTTGCGCGTAGGCAGCGCCTCCGAGTCCGCCCACATTTGCATTGGGTTTCCTATTCGGGCGACAAACGACAAATGCGACGACGGCCCAAACGGACGATGGACGCGAAAAAAAGCTGTGGGAGACGACGACGACGACGTCGGAACAAGCCAGACAAGTCTGCCCGGCGTACGAGTATGTGGAGGGGGAGCGGGGAAGGAGGAGGCTCATACGAAAATAAATTCATTCATAAATCCGGTAAAACCAACGCAAAAACACTTTTCAAATTGATTGCACGATCTATAAAAAAATATAGCTAAAATATGGGCAAAAAATGCATGCAAATTTAAAAGAGAGTTGGCACACTTCTACAAGTAATGGACTATAAATGCTCTACAAAAACTTAAAAATCAGTATTCGTTTCTTTAGATAATGTCAAATAGTGTTCTTCGATATATGGATGTACATAAATAGAGGAAAGTCCCATGATATATAGATGAAAATTTCCCCCTCAATGTTAAAACCCAACAATTGTAAAATTTTAAATATAAAAGAATAATCACATTGAACTTTAAACAATTACAGAAAAGCCTTTCTTCTATTGTTAATAAATGTATGTTTTTTTATCATTTTTAAATCAAATTTAAAACATAGTTTTGATCATCGATGTTTTTCGATATCCTTGGGGTATAATCCATATTATTATCAAATTATGGGTATTGTTATAATAAAGAAAAAATATCAATACAGTATATGTAATCCTATTGTTGCAATGGGAATTGTTTACAATCACTTATTCCGCGAAATATCGGTACATAAGAGTGCTGTGTTAGCCAACATGCTTCGTTAAATTGCAGGGCATTTCCAAATATGAACAGCTTAGCACGCGACACGATCGGGTACGATAGGTGATAGTAGACCAGCTCCATCGCTGGTTTTGCCGTCTTGGGAAGCTGGAGAGCGGGAGCCGGAGAAGGAAGTTGTGCCTCAAGGCACTTGGCATATGACTGGGACTTGAGGACTGACTATAGTGCAGCTGTCAAGTACTTGGCAGCGTTTGGGATTTGCATTTTCATGAATGAAAAGAGTGGCGGAGAAAGGCCTGCGACTCCTTCAGATGGGGCCACCGATGCAGAGTTCAATCAACTGACGCCATTCAGATGTTCCGCCTGGGCAAATGATGTCATTAGGGGCACAATGGGAATCACGAATGCTTACCCCTTATTTGCCTGTTGATTTCGTTTGGAAATGCGTTTGTCATGCCATAGTTTGAGAGTCACTTGCACGCCCACTGGAGATTTATTGCGTGGGTCCTGAGTCGTTTCCCATTCGGTTGTTAGTCTCTCAGCCTTTTGGCTTTATTGACAATTTTGTTGTCTTTGGCTTCTTTTTTATTTTTCATTTTCTGTTTTGTTTTCGTGGCTGCTGATCGCTAGACTGGTCCCTGTGGTCCGTGTGTGGGCCGCCTTGAGGGTACTTCCGTTCGTTTAACGGTCTTCGACTCAGATATGCGTAAAATTTTAAGGTTCCACTTTGCATCTGTTTGGGCGGAGTCGGAGTTGACCATTCTTTCAGGCTGATGGACCGTAGGCCAGGGAACGTAGGATAAAGATGAGATCTCAGTTATCATTTAGACATGAGCAACCATTAGACTCGCTTGGACAGTGGCCTTGAGGCACGTCTTTCTCGCTGCACTACTTGGCGTATACACAATGTGTTCACCAATGCCCAGCATGACTGAGCATTCAACACATTTGGCCACAAATCAAATGCAATGCAGTGCAATAAATTAACAATCAAATACTAATAATTCTAAAAATACCAACGAATTGACAGTTTAATTGCAAAGTCTCTTATTTTCTACAGTAAAGGACTGAAGCGATTGCTGAAAAACGTCAGAACCCAAAGCTCACTTGTTGATCTGCAATGTGGAGCATGTGTTCTGTGGGCAACATAACTTTTGCTACTCTTGACACAACAGAATATTGATTAAATGATTTATGCGCCTGCACACAGTGTGCTTGGACAACGTTGCGTATGCGCAACATGCTACAAACAACGAAAAGGAATTATATAGTCAAGTTCCTCGACTGGGAGATACTCCTCAACAGTAATTTTACATATTTTATTAGAACTAACGTTGTGGGTGCTTCTCTGAATTTTGATTTTATAATATAATTTACTATGTATTTTATACATAAACATTTGGAAATTCCTGATAATTTGTGTACATTTAAAGAAATACTAGTCGTAATCTATGTGCATAAATTGGTCCAAATTCAGTTTCACAGATTTGTATTTTATAACAAAATATTTACAATATTGTTGTTGAATTGAGTGAATATCTGCGTAACTGCAAATATTTGTATTCAATCGGATGAACACTTCGAATAGATAATATCAAGATTTTAAACTCAAATAGTGAATATCCCAAGTCAAATACAAGTATCCATGGTTGTATCTTCGATATTTCCACAGGTAATAAAGCAGCAATTAAGCGTCTGTAGGCAACTGCGATAAAAATCTGGTGGCAACACGCTGACTGACTGACTGACTTGCTGCATAAATGAATGAATGAACGAATGAATGAGCGCATGGGCTGCCTTCGATTGAGTGATTGACTCTCTGGCGAACCGACTTACCAACGATTTATTTATAAAATTACATTTGAAATGTCCAAAAATGAGGGGAACAAATGTAGTTAGCCAGCTTTTTGTTGCTCCCATCGCCTTGTTAGCCGCCCACGGCTGCTCCACATTTAAACCGCTCGAGGGGGCGAAGAGAGAGTAGTGAACGGGGGCAACGAATGGGAGGAGGACCACCCGGCTAAAGTTTGCCAGAGCTCGAATTTTCGCCGTTTTCCCCCTTTTTTTTCTCTCTGTCTCTCTGCCTTAGTTAATTAACCCGTTTGCATAAATTTCGGTTCGGGCCACCAGCGGAAGGCACAGCCACGTAGTCTTGGACCAGACCAGTTCTGCTCCTCGACCGGCTGTCGGAGCATTATTTATGCTTTCTTTGATCGAACTCGGCCCGGCACGTCATAATAGTCTCAGTGAGGTCCCAGCCAGTGCCACAGCCTCCTCCTCCTGCCCCTTCGGCCTGCCCAAAACGCTCGCCTCAATTGTTTTCGTGCGCGTTGTAAATTAATCGAGTATTAAGTTGGCCAGGAAATAGTGTTTGACTCCTCAATGGCCACGTTCTGGCCCCAGTTGCTCGGTAATGGCGGGGAGTATTTGAGAAAATAATAGAAAAATTAATTATAGCATTTTGTTTTCTTTAATAAACAGTTGCCAGTGTCCGCCTGCTGGTGTTTGGATCAACGGCGCCCGATAAGTGGCGGCGTCTATTAAAGTGGCCACATTAAGCTCGGTCTCGTATGCAATTTATAAATTTCTGAGCCGTGTCGGCTGAGCCGACTTTAAGGCGAATTGAGTTGGTTTGATGGGGAAAACGTGTTGGAGATTATTGGGGCGGCGGTGTGATTGGTATCAAATGTGTTTAATAAAATATTTTGGAACGGAAGTTTAAGTGTTTTCGAGATGCGTAACATAAATAGTTTGCGTTTGGAATAAATTGTTTATTGGAAATTTATGATTACGCATGACATCTACGTATCTTTAATACATCAATCAAATTCCATCACAGAGATAATCAAGATCAAGATCAATCTTAATTCAAAGATATAACAAAATGTAGTAAACTTGTCTGTGTAATAATTCTATAACAAATGGTTTATCGTTTCGAAACTAAAAAAATAAATAAAATCGATCAAAGTACAGGATATTTTGGTTAAATCTTCTATCATAAAACGAATTTCATTCAACTAATTTTTATACCTCACTCTGCATAGCCTTTTATCATTTCACGATCTAAACGATCTCAGAGGCCATGCAAAGTCATAAAAAACTTCAGATATTACCGACTGAACAAGCTTTAAAATTAAGAAAAAAAAAGAATACATAAAAAACCTGAAGCACACACTTTTTGAAGTGTTTAGGCTAATGTGTATTTTGACCCCCAAGATTTGTGTGCCTAATAAAAACCTACAACGTAATTGAAAAGCAAAATGTCCTGAAATACTCGCCTTTTAGGAAAGTAAATTGCATAAATTAAATGTTAATTGTTGGCCTTGATATTTCTTATCAAATATCTGTAATAAAATATACATATGTACATATATAGTAACAACTTTTTTAATGAACAAATGAATGTCTTTTTTTACCCCAAATTTCATTACAAATCAAATTGTATATATTTTTAAAATAACTAAAGTCTAGACTCAAGTTTTTCACATATATTTTACATACGAAATCAGATAGACACCTATTAGTTAAACTCTTAGTAAACGCAAGGAGGAAATGCCGCCAACGGTTAATTTGAACAAAAATACACAACACAAATTGGTGTTTCCAATGGGGTGCGCCTGAAATTTGGCACGGAGATCGGTTTTCTGGCCATGCGAATGTGACATTTGCAAAATGTTTTTCATATTTTTCATATTTATGCTGCCGCTGCATAGCGCCCGTCCGAGACCTGCACGGCAATCTACTTCGTCTGGGTCTTGTAATTTATGTTTCCTGCATTCGCAAAAATGTTTTCTTTTTCTCGGTTTGTAATTTACAAATTTTTTCGGGGCACTGCTCATTAGTCAATGACATGCTGAAAATGGCAAGAGATACTTTTGGCACATTTAAATGCAAATTAATGTGCCATTCATTTGTGGTAACTCCCATCCATCATGCGGCGAATAGTTTGGCAGCCATTGGCAAAGGTCACTTGCCACCTCAATATATTTGTATGAGTTTCGCAATCTCCCAAATATGAATGCAGGAAAATCTGCATGCGGGTAATACCAAAGTTTATGACACGGAAAATTGGTCTCGCATAAGCGAATTTGCATATGAGAATTAAATATTTGTAAAATCTTTGGCGTTCCACCTGCCACTTGTCTGGGTGCGGAAAATAAACCTTGAAAACTATATCTTTCAGATTATGGACAGAGCAAATATCGCACTACATACCGATTAAGCAATAAACATGAATCAATAAGACTAACGGTTAGATATATATAAGAAAACGACTTCCAGATTTCCCGGGGCGTATTTTCAATCGCGCATCGTAAATGACTTCGGGAAAGTGTTTCGACTTTGACACTCTGCCGCAGCAGCTTTTCACGTCTTTAGCCAAACTATTTCAAATGCTATAAAAACGTCAAATTGAATTTTATTTCAATTAACAAAACCATTTCCCTCCCCCTTGACTGACCAGATAAACTCAATGAATGCTGCACGCCATCTATACGGATTGGCCGCCAGCATTTTCAATTTGGCCAACTGGAAAACAATTTAAACCAACTTTAGGCCAAGGATTTTATCCGCTTTTAAAATTAGAAATACATTTCGCCTATTAAGATAATGCCTACTTGGAGAGGCCTTCAGTATAATGGCCCAGCAGTGAAGGGGTCAAAAAATTAATTAAAAACAGCCAGCAATGTAATTATTATGCAACTGCAGCCAAGACATTAAAAGCAGCACAAACTTTGATTACTGAATATTTGAGGGGATCACATCTTTTGTAAGAGCTCGTTCGATTATATCTGACTTGAAGGATCAATTTGGCTTTCGAATCGAAATTGATTGTAGAAATATTTTAGACATTAATACCTACTAGCGATATTATAAGGACTATTTTTTCATTGAGGATTATGCTTTAGGAGCGAAGCACAAGTTATTTGTTAAGCAGAAATAATTTTGTGTCTAAATATTATTTTAAATAAATAAAAAAGTACCTACAAAATATTAAAATAACTTATGTTATATGTGTTTAATATTTAAAATGTTTGTCATAACAAAGAATAAATAGATTTAGATTTAGATTTTAGATACACTATTATAAACAGGGATCCTAATCCCTACTGCTTTAAAAACAGAGCTGGATAGTGGAGAACAACATTAAGTATCTTTCGAAAGCATTATAGACACAGCTTGCTTCCTGTCTTTGCTATTTAAATTTATATAAATTGATTAAACTGATTTAAAATTGTGTAAACACAATTCATTTCACAATTCGCATCAGGGTATTTAATCGGTGTGTTTATATTCGATTTCGGATCGCTTGGATTGCTGTTCATATTTTGACATCATATGTCATGTAACAGTAACTGGCCGCAGTTTATTGCCGGTTTTTGGTGTTGTGTTGGTGTTGAAGTGGATGCTGTTTCGCCGGCCCATGGAATCGAGGATCGGCGCATTACCGCCGCCCATGTGACACTCCCACATACTCCCATACTGGCCGGCACACAGGTAACTGCGCATGTCTTGTGTGCGCGCGCCAGTCGTCCCAGACAGCCGGGCAACCCAGAGCCGGGTATCGGATCCGAGGACTTGGGGGACCTCGGGACGTGAACACACCCATTGGCAAGAGCTGGCCAAGAGGGGAAATTCGGGGCAGGAGCAGTCAAGCGATCTCGACCAAGTGACAGGAAATGCAATTTGAGTGCGCTAAACTTTTGACTGCGTTTAGCTTTTGATAGGCGAAAGTACACAAGTCTATGGGGCATAGTACACATATGAGTTTCATGTCTCTTTTTTGCCATTTTTTTTGTTTTTGTGGGTGTTGCCGCCTCGGTGGGCGTGCTTGCAGTGAAATATCTTTGATTTTAATTGGAATTGCTTAATTAAGTGCGCGAATTTGTTTCATGCCATTAGAAGCGGTGAACTTTGTAGTCTACAGAGGGGTGATTGAGTTCAGATTTCGTTGGTTGGGGGGAAATAAATGAAAGGAATTGGGCCGAAAGTCAAGACCTCGTTGATTAAAATATCAACCAGTTGGATTTTCATATAGCTATATGAACGCAAACGGATGTTTTCTACAAATATGTTGTATATATTCTGTTGTTTTTAATAATTGATAATATATCTTAAAGTTTAATATATTTTTTAGTACAATTTGAAAGCCAAGATAGTAATTCAATTCGTAGCTCCAGTTAAACATTGCTGCTTCTACGGTAGCATTAGGGCACCATAGTAAGTCGGCTTTTCACGAAGCTCACCCAACCACTGGGCCCTCTAAGGGCGAAGAGTTACTTCGCCAAAACAGATACAAACTTGGCTAAGAAACTGTTGGCTCGCACCTTCCGTCTCAAGAGTTCCGCACCATCTAAACTCTTTCCATTCCCCTCGCTCACTGCTCTGAGGAGTCAAGCACATGTTACGTGCCAACTTCTTGCCTACTTCAGCTGGAGAAAAAGTTGCCGTATCATTTAAACTGCCGCTTCGTTGTTTACGCATCGGCACAAACAACAACAGAGTCGCAGACAGCGGTACGGGCAACGAAATCATTTGAAGTGCATAGATCAAAGTGACCGAGGCGCCAGGGCACAGTGTTGGTTTTCCGGATTTCTCTGCTCGCTGGTGGGATTTCCTTTTGCCTTTCGGCCAGGCGGTCGTCTCTGACCTTAGACAACCTGGCACACGTTGCGGGGGACTGGTTTTCGAATCAAAATTGCCAAATACATACGGAAAACGTGACTCTAAGCTGGAGCCAGAGTCAATAATCCTGAGAGTTTTGGGTTTGAAAACTACATTCAGCAGAGGGGAACTCATTTAAGTCTGTCCCTTGAATGTATGGGTTATTTCTCTTAGTTAACCTCGATTTTACTTTGAGAAACCACAAACTCTCTTGTCTTTGGTCTTGCAATTTGTCAGTGTTTAAAAGTGGGAAATAAATGTATTTAATTTGTATTTGTTCCTAATCTTAATTTTACTTTTCAATGTAAATTATTTTTAAAATTTATTTTTGAATTTTCCGCTGTCGCAACATGCTGAGAAACACCTTCATAAACATTTTTGCAAACGATATTTATGAGATTTTCGGTGGGGGCCGAATTAATGCTGCATTTAAGCAACGGAAAAATTATTTTTCGGCATTTTTCGATCTACGTTTTTTTTCGATTTATCTCTTGCCCTCGCCAAACTAGTTTTCGATAATCAGATTTAATGAAAATTGAATAATAAATATTATCTGGCGTGCAATCGGGCTTAGGAAAAATTGCTGAAAACTGCATTAATATTTTCCATTATTATTTTCAAACACCCAAAAGTGATTGCGAGCTTGCAAAATTTATGGAATTAATGTTTCCTGACATGGTGTTAGCACGCATACTTATTTCTTTACACCCAAAACCGTATCTTTGTGCTATAATTAGCATAGAATTCAGTAAATAAAAATACAAAAATAAATAGTAATCGAATAAAACTATAATAAATTATTTCTCAACCAGTTCAGATACCACACACAAGCGAAAAGCCCTTGGCCAATTGAACTTTAATCCGAAAATTTCAACAAATGACTGCCGCGGGCCTTACAGTTTGTGAGCCACTGCAGCTTAATGTCAGACTTGAAATGCGTCTGAGCCGATAAGATTGACACTTGCATTTGTCATTTGGCTCGTTTGTTTGTTTGTTGTTTGGGTTTGTTTGTCCGTCCATTTGCCTCGCTAATAACAAGTTTCGTTACAGTATTTCTCCAGAGAGCTGGTCCAACCTAACAACTTCCTACCCCCCTTACTCCCTGCCCCCAGCGGCTTAGCATTTTCCAGTTTTTGTTTATATTTTTTGTTGGTGCCTTTTTCTGTGATTTTGGGTTTTATGTGCAATTAGCGAGCGCATTGTTTGTTTGTTTTGTGTGGCACGTTTCATTGTAATTAAAAAAATTGCCGTTTTGCCGCTCAATATCTGGACTTGGTACGATCCACGGTCTGTTGCCAAAAGAAACGCCATGTACGAGTATGTTAGGTGAGTGTTGCTCAGTCATGCTTAGGATTGCCATTTGGGTTTCGGTTTTTCACGAGATACCCGCAGAGTTGAGCGGTAGAAAAACCAGGGAAAAGAAGGCGATTTTAGTGCAATAAGAAAATAGGTAAATGTTATTGTTTAAGTAAAATTTTACCAAGAATGAATCAAAAGTCCATGAGATATGTATAAAAGGAAAGTGTTGAATGATCAACGAATGTTTAATGATTCACAACATACTTGGCCCTACTTAAACGCAAGTTTGGGGAAGTCCCAAAATATCTATTTTAATATCAACATTTAAAATATGAATACATTATTCATATGTGGGAGGGAATTTAATTGAAAAGCCATGCCATGGCTGTAGTGGCATTCTAGGACGGCTTGCATCTGAGCTCCAAATGAGGAGAATGTCATTTGGAGTCCCTGCCGGGCGCGACATTACACACCAATGAGCAAAAAGTCCGCAAACGGACCACCACTGTTTGATCCCCCTCGACCCTGCCACAAGATGCCAGATTCGTGCTGGTTAGGGGCAATGTCTGGGGCCTGGGACCAGGGATCTGGGATGCCTGGACTCGCCGAAATGCTAATTGAACGCCATGTCGAGGGGGCGTGGTCTATTAATGTGCGGTAGCCTGGCCACAGTTTCGCAAGCTACTTTTCCACCCCAGCTGTATGTTTTTATGCATTTTAAAGTGTGTGTAATTTGATTTTCTTGCAAATTTGTTGAGTGATTCGATTACATAAGCCAAATAAAAATAAAACGGCGAAGAGAAAATCAATAAATTACGGCAGTCGCCGAAAAATTGATGCTGGTTGGTTGGTTTTCTTTTTTTTTTGTCAATGGAATTTGGTAGCTGCATTTGGAAAGTATTTTATTAGCGAGATTTCTGTAAAGAGTTTAGGTTGTCGCCTGGTTTTAGACACGAAATTGCCTAATATATTTACTAGCACCCAAATTAATAATAGTATTTGTATAAATAATGGTATTTGTATATAATTTACAATATTGACATATTCTGGTGATAAGAAAAATGTTTGACACGACGCTGATTGTAATTTCTTAATGTGATTTATTAGAATTTGAGGAAGAAC
This sequence comes from Drosophila mayri, assembly GCA_008042485.1. Classification (NCBI taxonomy): domain Eukaryota; kingdom Metazoa; phylum Arthropoda; class Insecta; order Diptera; family Drosophilidae; genus Drosophila; species Drosophila mayri. Next base: position 29,578 of record VNJN01006045.1, on the reverse strand, counting down.
GGATTTGAATTCAAATTAAATAATAGAGATAATATTAATAAATACTGGCTAGAGTTGATTTTTGGTGAGAGCATATAAATATATTCCGAATTATTTTTTAATTTCAATAATGAATCAAATGCAAACCCATTGATAACTATTAAAGATTCCATTGAGTGGATATAAATTAATAAGTAAATCTTGAAAAGTAAAGAAGAAATGTCTAATATATAATAAGTTTAGATATTCCCTTGACTTTTAAAAACAGAAACTGGTATCCTCTCCGACACCTTTCGAATCCCGCTGCTCGCCAAAATTGAAGTCAATTGCTTTGACCAATTAGGCAAGCTTTCTACGCGTATTGCCGCTGGGGATAATTACTGCACCTCAACGTGGACATGGTGATGAAGGCGCCAGTCACGGTCTTGGCATCCATTTAACCACATTAACTACCATATGCCGCTGTGAATGCTACTTTTATTGGCGTAATTAACACCTTTTGCTTACCACGATGCCTGCTGCGCGGCGTCGTCGTGGATCGCAGGGGTATAAAGTGCTGCTGCTGCGTGTATATCGCACCCGATCCTGATCCCGTTCCGGAGAGCAGACCCGGCGGGCAGGGCGGTATTGGTCCCAGGTTGCTGTACACCAGGACATTGCGGCCCGGCTGGATGAGGGGATGTTGCTGCTGCTGCTGCTGCTGCAGGGTAAGGTTGCCCAGCAATGTCCGGTGCTGCTGTTGTTGTTGCTGCTGCTGCTGGTGGTGGTGATAGTAAGCGGGCACCACAGCAAAGCCAGGCTGCTGGTGTATCTGCGGGCGTGGGGTCACAGCCACAACATGTACTTTCTGCTGCTGCTGCTGTTGCTGAAAGCTGGAGTGCAGGCGCGTATGATAAACTATTGGCTGCTGGCGCATCTTTGGTATGATTGTGGCTGCCGTGGCGGATACGGTGGACACAGTGGTGGTGCGCGTGGCATGGGTAGCGTTGCGTCGAAAGGGATGCACACGTAGCCGGCGCCTCCTGCCCGCCGTGGAGTTCCAGGCCTGCTGGCTGGGAAACTTGCGGCGCAGTTTTCGCCGCACTGGCGTGATAGTGGTTGCTGCTGTTGCCGAGGCGAAAGTAACTGCTGCCGATCCAGGTCCCGGTCCCGAGGCGGTGGCACTGGCCGTGGCCGTTTGGATGATTTCATTGAATTTAGTGCTTACGTTGATATTTACACTGCTATTTACACTGGTTCGGTGATGTTGCTGCAGCATGTTGGCCTGGGGCGAAGCCTGTTGCAGCTGCAGCTGCGTCGCTCGCGTTATGCAGACTAGAAAGACGCATAGATGCAGCCACTTGGCGGCGGGCAGAAGTTTTTTGAATTTGCGCTGCTTCGGTGGGGCGTCTGTCATCTTGACAGTTCGTTTGTCAGACTCTGACATTATCTGTTCTTCTTGTCCGGCGATTTAACTAGTATTTGATCATTTTAAACGGGGTTGTTTACCTTTTAAATATAATATATTTGTATTTAGCAATGGTAATTCATCTTTTGAACCTTCTGAATGTTGCAATATTTTAAGAACTTCGTAGAACTTGGCATGAGCTAATCAGGAACAATAGTTGGTAAAAAATGTTTAGCTTATTCCAAAAGAAAACACATTCGACAGTTTGTAAATAAACAAACAATTCTTTACAGTCCCAGTTCATATACAGATGTGTATGCAAGCTAATTAGAGACAAACAAAAACAACAGAAACTTTTTACAAACAAGTTACAATATGTAGAGCCCTGGCATGTTTATTTGGCTCCAAAGCCCGAGGGATTTCTGATCAGAGAACGAATAAACACAGCGGAATTTCTCAGCCCAAGCCCAGTGGGAGTTCCCTGCCGAAATGGGTCACTCGGTGGTGATGCAAATTATTAGATAAATAGGAAGGCATTAGCACAAACAAAAATATAGCTGAGGAAACGTCATAAATTTGTCTGGTAAGTCGCATAAAGTTCTGCTTGAAAAGTTTATTAAAATGGGATCCGCCAGCGGAGCTCTGTGGGACTCTTGAGGGCCGCGAAGCATCCGCTAGACAGTATAAATATTTTCCAGGAAGCCCAGCTGCAAACAAATTCGCATTCCCCATAAACTCACATACTACTCGCGGATATAAAAAACTACAAACGATTCGGGCCACTCGAGAACCCGCAGAGGGAGTAAAGTAAAGGAAACCAATGTGAAATCGTGATGTAATAAATTTTCACAGCGAAATATAAAGTAGTTAAGCTGTGAACAACAAAATGCCGGGAGATTTTGTTTGCTGTTTGCCTTTGATTGTCGGTCTATAAAAAGCCAATTCCGAGTGACGCAAACCGATATCCGAAATTCAAAATCCACTGATGAATAGTGGATCGTAAATAATCAAATATCGGCTGACAAATAGCGAAATGGACAGTCCTGAGCCCCCTCAGCTCACTTGGTACACATATCCACAAGTGGAAAATTAGTTGAAAAAGCTACACAATTTACAACAAAAAGTGAACAAGTTTTTGTTTTCCTTTGAAATTTAGCGGCTTTCGGTTATTTGATCTTTTTTCGTCTTCCCTTCTTAACAAACCCCCCCTGAAAAAAAGAAACATTTTTTCATAATTTTTGTTTTCTTTGGGCATCTTCCGCTTTTTGAGATTTCTTAGTCATTGTCAGAGAGTCTGGGCTTTTTATTTGTTTTTCGGTTTTGCCTTGCTGTTCACTTTTTGAGAAGCCTCTCGGCTACCTAATTTAAATTTCTCACATTACAATTAAATTTGAAGAAAACTTGTCGGGGGGAATACGCAGCGCAGCGCTCAAGAGATTCGACTTTTGGACTCTTTTAAGAGGCGGGCCATTTACCTTTCGGTGTAAATTTGAGTGCCATGGCATTCCACATCTGACAGTTTAGTGCCAAATTAATGTAAAATTTTTCAAAAATGTCAGAGCTCAGTGCGTGTATAATTATTTCTCAAATTGGAGCTAATTGAATGTGACGGGCGGGCCACGACCAGTTTTCGAGTGGGGCAGAGAGGTTGAGACTGGCCTGACATGGGTAGAGGTGGGTCCTTTCCTTCGAACAAGAGAAAGGGATTGATATTTGACGGTGGGTTAGGAATGATCCAAGATCCAAGACCCATCTTTTCAGCTTAGAGCAAAGGTGATCTTAGAGAGCCTACGAGCCATGAGCTAATCACTTGTTTACGCCTGTTTATCTAACTAAATACAAAGTGCTAAAGATTGATTGATTACTACTGATTCTTCACATCTCATCTAAGATATATCTTTAAAGATTGATTCGATCGTAAATACTATTAGGAATAATTATAGCGATTAATGCCCTCGGAAGATCTATTCATAAATCAGGAAACTTGAATCAATTGATCTAAGAACTTGATTATCGATAACAACATTTCATTGGATGACCCCATTTCGGGATCTTTGGAAACCTTTCTCCAAGCCCCCCGCTGAGTGAAAATGCATACATGTGTCCTACATTATCTGAGTAATCTCACTGATCTAAACAGTGAAAGAGAACGAATAAGCCCCCAATAAATGGAGCTCATCAACAACGAGGCGAGCCAAGTGGAGTGCTTCCTCGTTCTGGTAAAGTTAAATTGCTAAAAAAATAAATATTTTCATAAGGTGAATTTATGACGGAGCACGGACTAAATGTGTTTGCTGATCTGGGAGTCCGCGGGACTCCATATCAAGTCATTAACACATTTTCCAATTTACGGAGTGAAAAACGAAATCGTGTCTCGACAAACAATTCAATTGCAATTATGCAATAAAGATTGGAAACGAAGCCATTTCTCTGTGCGAATCAACATGTGGCCACGTCCAGTTGGAGGCTGATCAAACGGGTCAGCAGGGGGTTGCTCCAGGGGCCTAGCACTGGGGGATAGTCAAATACTTTATGGCGGTCTTTGGTTTTCCACTCCCCTCTCCACTCTCTCCCCCCTTCGCCTTCTCTATCTGGAGCCGCATGATGAAGGCGTTAAATGATGAGTTTCCCGGTGGAATGGCCCGTTTGCGAGTTTGTGGCGTGAATTGTGAACACTCGGACATGTGCGAAGTGTTCAGCAGTTTTGTTAAGTGGGTTACATTTAATGAAGATGTGTATGGCAAGATGCAAACTGTGAACAGCCAACCTGCAGGCAGGTGAAAAATCTCTCGGCTGTCAAAAAGGAGAGCATGCTAAAGGCTTTCTGATGGCAAATAAATAGTAAATAAGAATGAGCTCCAGAAAGATTTATACCTGAGGATTTAATATGAATTTATTTTTTATTATTAAACGGGGAAACTTTGAAAAGGCTATTAAAGCTAAAAAAAATAAAACGAAAGAAATATAGAAAAATAAAAAGATTAATAAACTAAATGGGAATTCCTAAAGACATTCAACTTGAAAGTTGCGAGTTTTGTTTTGTATATTCTCAACTTTTTCTTAGCTAGTTAATATAAATTTCAGAGGCTTTCCTAAAATATAGAACTATCATCTTTAGCCATGTTCATCATTTATGTTAATTTCTTAAGTACAATATATAAATCTAATAAAATATTTAAACACAATTCAGGTTTCGTTGAGTGAAGTAGCTCATTAAGTGCAAAACAGGAGCAAATATGTCAATTCCCATTATGAAACTTATCTAAACAACCAAATTGGTAGAAATTTGATATCCAAAACCCTAACTTTTTTTGTTTCAACTCCCGAAAAATCAGTCATGCGTTAAGACGAGCCGCCGGCTAATTACGTAGAATTGTCACTGCTAATTAGAACAAATTCGACGCAACCGAGGCGACACCTTCGAGACGCTCATTGTCAAGATAAATTGCGAAAAATACGGAATATGTTACGATACCTTAACCATACAAACAATGTTGCGGTGCAATCAAGTGGGCAAAACGAGTTTGCAACACTCGTTACAGTAAATTTCGGGCTCAGACCAAGAAAAATGGCAACACACTTGGCCGGGGGACAAAGCCCAGTAGCCACGCATGCATCGAAAAAGGGGAAAATGGAAATAATGAACCAACATAAGAAATGACTTAATCGCTGGCGGCTTGTTAACCCCGGCCTAAGGCCCCACTGCTAATATGCAAGTGAGCAGCTGACGGGGTCCAATGCCAGACGGGGTCTTTAAGTAGCTGCGCAAATAGAGATTTACTGCAATTTACTCGAAGGCCCCAACCCATGACGGCTAGTTAATAATTTCTGAGGCCCCCGAAACGCAAATCGTTTGCAGATTGTCGGTCTCCTTGGATCGGAGAGCGGGATCGGTGGTCGGGACCACCGTCAGCGCCTTTGAGGAATTGCATAATTATAGCACTTTCCGGCCGTCGAATGAATGCTTTATCCGCATTCCTGGTGGCCCCTCCTAGGTTCGATATAATTTGTTTAAGATTCTCCTTTCCCTAACTTCATTATCTCGGGCATATAGTTACCAGTCTGGCAGAATTACGAGTACTCGATCGCTTGTCTCTACTCAAATCGTTTTAGAATAATTTGTAACATTACTCAACTTCTAATTTTCAGTTTTTTAAACATTAAAAAAAATTCTAGAGCCTAAGATCACTTTATTAAATAGTTTGAAATACATCAAGTGGCGATTATTATTTCAAGTAACTAAATTTCTTTATTTGTAAACTGCAAAAATACAATTATTTCAAAGGATTTATTGTCTTTTAAAGGAATTTAAGTTCCTAATGAAAGCAAATCTATAACCTATTTGTCAGCAATCAACTGATTAGAGCATTGAATGTGCAGTATGGCAAATGTATGTTTACTATATCCATCGCCATTTTCTAGCCCAGGGCAGCATTTAAGAGTCGTCCCCCCGTCTAGACTGAAGAGAAGGCAATATTTGTACATTGTAAAAGCTCGATACTGATCTTGATGGCTAAGATCGCACACAGCACGCTCAGAGTGGAGAGCCAGCTTGCAGGATGGCTTAGAGTTCGTCTAGCGAAGAGTTCAAGCCAGTTGCATTGTTTAACTTTGACTTTGACTCTGTGTCAGTTGGGTCTCCAAGTTCGATAGCAATCAGTGATCATGGCTGCCGCCTCCGAGAGGGCTTCGAGTGTGCATCTACAGTACGTCTTGTGATCAATGGTGTGTGTCTGGGCCATGGGAAAAGGGTTGCGACTCCCGAGGAGTTAGAGCGTGGAAAGTGGCACTCGTTATGCATATGAATCGATGGCACTTGCTCCGATTTACAGACCAGCAGCTGCGGACTTTCAAACTGCCATCTGCCTGGAAGCTCTTAAGTAAACAATCGAAACTGAAACGGAAATGTGCAAAATGCACAGTTTATACTTAGAGAATGAGATAAACAATGCGTGGAGCAGATGATCTGAACAGTGAGTTCAGCAATTAAGATTTATGGGCCTGACTTAGATTTTATGGGAGGTCCTGTGATCGATTCAAGTGCGATACAGTCTCGGAATTTGCGGCAATCACTTGAGAAAAAACCAAAACAAGATAGCTATCGGGAGTTCTGTTCTTATAACGAGTATGTGAGGCTGTCTCTTTATCTGAACGATTAAGTATTATTTTATTTACGATCTCATATTCCTATTCCTGCTAGAATAGCCAAAGGTTTATTTTACCCAATTCAGGCGATCGTATATGCAAACACAAATGATCATCGCCCGCCTCATAATCACATTTATGATCGTTTGCCTCGCAGATATCAAATTATAGGGTACTCAAACTTCGAACTCCCGCAGGCTATCCTTGATGTTCAATGCCAATTTAAGCATTTTCGTTGGCGGTCTCCCTCTCTGGCTTTTGCCGGATCTTTGATCTACAATTTGAAACGCCGAACCAGAGGTTTGCAGGGCGGCCGTTAGATTGAACGCGATGCCAAAGAGCGGCCTAGGAAGACAATGGGCAGGCGCCGCTTTCAAGTTCAATGACGACGAATGAGACGACGATCCTCCAGATCGATCCCGGAGCGGGTCTAATTGGGTCAGCCGGTCCTCGGGTTTGGAGCCGTTTAATTGGATTACCGCCTTTTGATTAAGGCCCCGCGTTGCCCCTCTATACTTTTGGCAACACGCGCCCCTATCTTCTTGGGGCTGAGACATCGATCGTAAATTTTCGTACAACTGGGCGTGAGTTTTGCAATAGAAATAGACTCATTTGAATGCGACATCGGCGGAGGGCCAGCCTTTGTTTGCCGAGTCACACTCAAGTGCGGCGCATTCCAAACTTATCACAAAGCAAACCTTTCTGGGCCAAACGAGTAATTCCACTGATGGAAAACTCATCTCGTCTTGTAAATGTTATCTACTCGCACTACTTGGGCAAACAGGGTTTCACAGACAAAAGGCAACTACTGTCGAGATTTCCGGGGAACGCGGCGGAATGGCAGTTGGAGGGGAAAGTGGAAATGTGGATAGAAAAAAAGAGGGCCAAACCGAATGGCCGTGGCCCCAGGTTGCAACTCTATTAGCATTCCCAGAACCAGAAACAAGAAAGTCCATGCTGCTCATCCATAAATCTGATCGCTGCTCCCAGCACTGCAGCCCATTAATCATCATGATGTCCCAGTCCAATCATCACTTGCGGCTGGGCTGCCACTAAATATGTGGACCTCTGGGGCTTCCGCTAATGAGTTATGGACCTTGTGGCTTTGCGTAATCATTTCGGCTATTAGCGGGCCACTCACTGATTTGTACTTTTAATTAAGCGGCTTTTATTGCCATCAGGCCGAGGCGGAGGTGTCTCCTTAGGCCAGCTGCCGGTAATTACATATGTAAATCCGCATGCGCAGAGGCGTCTAATATAACGAGGTTTGAAGCCTTGGGCAATCTCGAATCTCTCTAAAAATGAAGCGTGAACAAGCTTTAGAAATAAAGTGAAGCCCTTGGTAGGGTAAAATCTATTACATTGGATACCAGAGAAGGGAAACTTGCATACTCCAGTTATTAATTCTTTAGTTCATTTATTTTGATGCCTCTTCTAATTATTTATGTTAAATTTAGCTAGAAAATATTGCAACATTCGGAAAGGTTAAAGATTTAATTAAATTTGCGTTGATTTCATTTTTAGCCACCTTTTTCACATTTAATCTATTTTGAGCAAATATTTATTGTACTCTTCAGCTATCCTCTTTGTTAAGAAAACACACACATTCTATTATCATTCAGTGGGCGTGTCACGATCGCTAGATATCGCGCACCAATGAGCGATCATCAAATCAATTTTCTTTCTTTGCATTGCAAATTTTTCGTTATCATCCTTGGGAAATCGACGATGCGATGCGTCCACGGTGCACAAATCAACATAATTGCCCCCGACAAAAGGCGCACTGAGAGGCGAGGAACCGACGAGGAACAAACTCGGACGGGGTGGGGCACAGCACCGACTGCTGCCCCAAGTTGCAAGTAAGGTGAAGCGCCAGTCACGTCGCGATCGAGGCGCGTGCGTCGCAAATCAAGTGCAAAAATAGATCAATCAAGCAATCAATCCGTCCAATCGCTCTTGGCCAACTCCCTGGCACTTGGACCGACCGGGCAACCTCGCGCGCGATTTCCACCGGTGGAAATCAATCGAAATTCACCCAAATCAATGTCAACATATTACTGCTGAATCGATTTTTCCTCTTTCTGTCATTTCCCCAGAAGTGCACGGAGCACACAAAATACAAAGAAAAGAATCTTTTCCTTTGGCTTATTTCTGCACTCGGCCTGGCCCGTTTCCCACACCAGCACACGCGTTATTTGATCGCGGCTCCGCTCGCTTTCCATGAATCCAACCGCGCGCGACGTCTCATTGCAACAAACTGACTTTACTTCGTTGGGGATCGGATCGGTTGTCTTGGGGCCCCCAAAGCTAGCGCTTCGAACATGTTGGCAGCTGTTGCGAGACGGCACAGTGGCAGAAAATAGCTTTTATTTGGTATATCCCAGATATAATGTGGCATCTACAAGTCAAGAAGGAAAGCCGAATAGCCTGGTGAGCCAAGCATCATTATGGGTGAAATTAAAGGATACATAGAACATGTTAACTTCCGTATAAATTTTCTGATTTTACCCCTAGAAAGCATAGTATAGCATAGCATTTTTTACATAGAATTAAAATTCACTATGATAGCATAATGGTACTTTATGTGGTGCCGGAAGTGGGTTTAGTTTAGATCTGGGAGGAACAGAAACAAATCTTGTTACCAAATTTGGTTTCAAAGTTTTTAAATTCTCGGAGATCTGTTGTTAACGGACAAGGCTAAGTCGACTCGGATTGTGTTGCACATAAAGAATATGTACATACGTTCTCGTTTGACATTAAACCTTATACTCTATAGGTCCCGGGTATACAATGGAAAATAATACGTGTTGTGAAGTTCACTGCTCCTTGGTATTACAGTAAGTTAATCTGCACATCCAGTAACTAACTTTTACTAATCATGAATTAATAAGCTTTCTTCCTAAAATGTCTACTTTTCTACTGCAGAGTTCTTTTGTTCATCATCAACATTTGTTGTGAATGTGGAAAAACACATCGATGTCGTTATATTTCTATAATCGAAAATTATTGTGCAAAATACTAAGTGGTGATTAATAAATACTAATATAATTTAAAATAAATAATAATTTATATATTCCCTAAGATATATTCTTATATTTAATAATAGAGCAAAGTGGTCTAAGAACTATAGATTTCAAGTAATGTGTACAATAATACTTTTTTTGGCATTTGCATTCTGCAAATAAACAAATCATAATAATTTAAATCAACCTTCCCTATATAAATTTAATTTACTTATTTGTATTTTATTTAATTTAATGTTATTCATAAATTCATTAAAAGTTAAGCCTTCAAAAAACATTAAACTTCCAACTGCATCCCACAAAATTCTTGAAAAATGCTTCTCCAGCAGCTGCGTGATGCAATGGGGAAAAGTAAAAGAGGAAAAATCCAAAGCCGGGACCACAACAGAACAACATCAACGCGAAACCGACACAAGGAAAACATCTAGCAATTTTTCCATAATCAGCCAGTGAGCTACAAATAGCTCTTGGCTGGGATTGTCTGCATATGGGCACCGCACCTTGCTACCAGCAGCGGCGGAGATACTCCGGCAATCCGCACCAGACATGGCCAGACTGGCGGGCAGCGAGATCTTGCCTACGACTGGGCCTTTTACACTTGGTCGAAAGAAACATTCCATGTCACAAACGCAGTTATTTATGCGCTTCAGACCGGACAGCACGGACGGACAGGCATTACCGACTGCCGGCAGTTTTCCTGACATTGTCACATGAACATGTCGCGTTAACCTTTCGTTTGTGGCCAAAGCCAGAGTCAGAGCCAGACCGAGAGCCGAAAAGAAACCACAGGAGGCGCATAAGCTTTATGCATGTGAAATCCAACGCACAAAAATTATTATTCCTTTCTATGAAGACAACTGTCAATATTTTAATTGCCGCAGCTCTGAGCAAAAAAAATGAAAAACAAAAACGAAATGCAGCCAGTTTGAGTCCGACTTCGAGTCCAATGCGTGTGTCCGCATTCTGTGTGCGGAGAGCAGCAGGAAAATTCATTTTTCTTTCCTCTCCTCAGTGGCCAAAGCTTCGATATTCTGCTGGCTGGCTATCTGGCTGGTTGGCTACTTTTTCCAATAAAGCAAATCGTCTTGGAGACGTGCCAGGCATTTTAAGAGCACAACGATCGCCGAGTGGACAAAAGTGGCTCGCCGGGTTTCATAACCTTTTTGTCACCAATTAGTTAGGCTGCGTCTAAGTGAGCTATAAAACTGTCAAAAAAACAAAATACTGAAGAAAATCCGAAAAACTTGCTCTAAATTATGTGCCATAATCGAACGAGTGGCGCATAATAAAAAGCCTGGAATTAGCATTTTGTGATTTCTTTTCCTCTGAATTGTCGCGAACAACACAGAAAACTTAATTAGGAAGCCAGGGGGAAATTACGTATGCCTCTGGGTGCACTCTTAGGGTGTGTTTTCCCACTATTCTCGAGTGGTGGAGGTGCTCTGGAGCCAGATCGAGGTTTGGTCTACATAGCGACACGTGCGGGAGTGCAGCCAAAAATAAAGCTCTTTGTTGATCTTATCAAAAGAAGACCAAAATTACAATTGAATCAATTAAAAACTAAAAAAAAAATCCATTAAAAACCACAAGCCACTCAGATCCATTGCAATTGGGGTAAAGTAAGAAACAAGGTCAATTTCATCTCAAATTTATTTCAGTGAAGAAACCAAATTCCATTCCGAAAGGTATTACTTGTAACTAGGAATCACTTAAGAGTTTTTATGTCAGAAACGTCACAGTCAAGCCTACAAAAAATCAGGGAAAAATATGCACTTACTCCGAGAACCATTCGCTAATCTCATAAACCCCCAACTGGAAGGTAACAAAGAGTAAAGCAAAGATTCAAATCAGCCGAAGATTTGCTGCGGTCCGCGTGAAGACTCGAGGAAAAGCGGCAAAAACGGAGAAAATGAAAAACTTGGAAAACGCTTTGGCTAGAAACAGGAAATCCTACACACACACACTGCCCCTTCTGTGGCTTATTATCAAAACGCCAACATCTTTTTGACAAACTGCGAAACGAACCGCAACGATCCTTCCCCCGTGCGTTCCCTTTCCGTCGATCTGCCAAAAATCCCCTGGTGGTCCCGGGACACACATTTCTCAGTTCTCAATTCTCATTGCTCATCGGAGGAGAACGAACGCGAGTCGCGCTTAAGACAACTTTTCTCTGATTTGCTGCGATCGCAATCGGCCATGGGGCTCCGAATACGTTCCAGTTCCTCCTGCCTCACCGGGAGAGTTTCCGAGGTCCATTACATGGCTCGTTTGGGAGATCGGTTTGACGATTGACGAGCCTCACCGTAATTTTTCATGCAATGATCTTTCTTTTATGGCGTCCCCGACTCGGTCGTCATTCAACGCATCGTTGACCTATTGAACCATAATGCCGCATCGCCACGGTGCACATGTGCCGCAGAAGGATCGAAGCTTTGCTGCAAGGTCTCCCAACCCTTTCGCCCCTCCCCACCACATCAATCCTGTCCAGCAGCCGCTCGGAACCTGTTCCCGCCGCTACTTTTCCCGCATGAATCATTATTTGTTGTGGCAAGTCGAGGATCGCTGCCGCAGGAAGGGAGTGGCGGAAGGTTCCCTGTTCCTGGCCAAAGACAGCTGCAAGTTTGGCCAGCTGAGAGCCGCTGGGTGCAGGCGAAGCATCCTCGTTTGCGATCAGTTGTGATTGATACTACTTATTGGTTGTTTTGGCTTCGGCCCGTCCATAGAGAGATACGCCAGATGAATCGGATGCAACGCATCTCATATGGCAGGGTTGTCAGACAGTAAATAAGTAGAAAATGAAATATATAATCTGGGGATTAAACCAAATCTAATGTTAATGAAAGATGAAACATTAATTTGCTTTAACTGTTTGAATTTATATTCATATAAATATTTGATTTATGAATATATTTAAAAATGGTAAAGAACATTGAATTTAATTTTATTTTTCAGTGATCCCTGTATCAACATTTAATTGCATTTTCCTGCTATTATCAATATAAGTCTGGTAAAAGCAGTTGCAGGCAACTGCCAAAGTGAAAGGTTGATCTTAGAAGGTAATCTTGGGAAATTAAAATATAAAATATAAACATCTATCTATAAATTAATAAAAAAGACTTTCAGCAGTTTCTATATTGGCAACCCTGCACCGATCTCACGTTATTCTTAAATACAGTCAATCGGTCCCCCTCTTAAGCACTCTCCCCCTCAAGTAGACCCTCTTCCTTTCTTCCCAATCTCCCCCTTCGATGCTAACCCTAGCTATTGATGAAAGAATTTCACTAGTGGCTTTAGTTTTTTTTCTCTTTTTCAATTTTCCAACTCCGAGGTTGTTTGGAGGCAATATTATAGATTACACTCGTGCACACCGACTTCCATGTTTATCTATGGACACGTATCCCCCGTATCCGGCGTGGAGCGTGCGAAAAAGTGGGCGTCGTCAGGTTGGCACAATCTTTGACCTTTTGATCTTGTTTCTACAGGCAGCGTTTTTCCCCTTTTTTGGCCAATGTGTTTCTGGCCAGGGGCAACTTTTTGGTGGTTGCAACTGTTGCAACTTCCTTTGCGTGTCAAGTGCAAATGCATTAAGTCTTGACGTTGGCCAAATGTTGGTGTGTTGCCTGTTGCATTTCTCTGGTTTTAGCTGCTGCTGCCCCAGCTGTCGTCTTGATTTTAATTGATTTTTATGCGCCTTGCTGAAATTGGCGGTAAAATTGTAGTTTAAGTAGCGAGAGAACGTGTTGCTATGAGGCGAAAGTTTATCTAAGCTCTTGGCAGGGGGGAGCATGGTCAGGAATTGGTTAATGAGGGCCCTTTTGTGAGTTATATTGAGATTAATCCACAAGGAATCAGTGCCCGAAAAAGGGATAAGACAGTTTAAACAAAGTTTTCCAGAGAGATAAAAAAAACATTCGTACAAAGCTCAGCTAAAGATGTTCAAACCAAATGGCAAGCTGGACTCCTCTGTATTCCCAACCAACAAATATTTCCTCCCAAACACAGTCACGGATTTATGGCGCTTGTCATCATTGAAATTAGCAATTTTGTTTAATTGCAATTTACTTTTATTGGGCAAACAATAATTTCCGTTGGCGATGCCAACTCCAAATGGATTGCCTGGTGATCTCCGCCGTTTGCGTTGTTAATTGCACCTGTGATTTACGTAGTCGAGTGTCAACACACGCAACGAGGCGCATAAACTTGCGCAAAGCGAGAGAAAGATCCTTCCTTCCAAGGAGGAGATTCGAGGGAGGAATACTGTTTACATTGCCGGATTGATTAAACGGCTCAAATTGACTGCAGTTTGCGTGCAGCTCGTGAGATGAGAGATCTCATACTGCGAGAAATGGTGATTGATTGAACGCGCTGGGGGAAAGTCGGGAGGGAAAAAAGAGAAAGAATCGGGCGGAGCTCCGGGCCAGGCTGCAATCACTATCTAAATGTATTTGACATGTCTGGGCGATCAGCGGAGAACTGCCTCGAGGCGGACACATTAAACTAATGGCACAGTGTACCAAAAGTAACTACTTCGAGATTCTTTTTACGACATTTTAATGCGTGTGGCATGCGTTGGGAGCATTCTAATAACCATAAAATGGGAACTGGAAAGCTTGCATCTTTTGGATGAGTCAGGCCATTCCTGCGATCTTAAAATTTTTAATCAAAAGCATAAAAGAGTTGTAACGGAAACAGGCTTGCAGCTTAGCAAATCACAGGCTAGTCGTGAAAGCATTGCTAGGCGAAAAGTAACTCATTTTATACAACTCTTGAGCCCGTCTTCCCGTGAAAGCATAGATCAGAATAAAGGAAAATCTTGTCACCTGCCGTGACATTAATTGCCTGCCTTGATATATTTATACCTGGCCACACGAAGATCTCTGCAAACCTCTCTCAAAATATGACAGCCCACCACGAGATCTGCATTGTGTGTCCAACATCTTGACTACAAAAAGTTGGCAACTTTATCAGGCGCACAATTTAAATGTCAAGCCGATGACGTGTCGTGTCTGTTTGTCTCCAGGACGCTGGAGCTCTAGATTTGGGCTCCAGATGTGCAGATGCCGTGGGTCTGGCCTGGTCGGGTCTCGTACTCGTTGTGTGGTGACTTCGACAGCAGCTGCCACACGAAGTCCCAGCCGCGGAACGGAAGTGCAGCAGTCTAAACAAACGCAAGTGTAAAGCCGATAGCATGAAAAGTGCTAATCGTCCAAAGCCAGCCACACGAACCAAGCGCGTCGGGATTTTAATAGTCAAAGCGGAAAAATGCAACAGAATTTTGCAAAAAATAATTATTTTTAGATTTCACAAATAGCCAGATTGTTCGCTCTAGATTCATACATCATTATAAAAATTTATATAATTATTAATTAAGTTTATAATTCTATATGTTCAATATTAGAATTAGAATGTTGCAAATAGTTTAGAAATTGATAATTGAAGCCATCATAAAATCATACTTTTCAGCAAATCTCTGCCCGATTATGGCCTATAGACTTATCACCTCAAATGAAAGAAAGGCGTCAAAAGCCAGCGTTCGTTAGTTGGCCAACGATTCATTCAACGATTTATGCAAAGGGCCAGAGTCTCTGGGGTAACAAGATCATTAACGTGCCACATGCCGCTGACGGTCAAAATTCAAAGCCGCCACAGTAGTCGCGGCAGAAACATCGCCACCACGGAGGAGTACTACAGGGGATTCGGAGGAGCATCTGTTGCCTCCATAAATAAAAAGGAGTTTCTTGTCGTCTGCGCTGAGATTCAGTTGGCAGCAGAAATTATGACTGGAGCTAGAGAAAAGCATTAGCAGCAGGTTGGACCCTGGACTCCGGAGGAAAGCCGAAAAAGCGAGCGGATACACAGAAACAAAAATATGCGGAAATGTGATAAAATTGAACTAAACATAACTCCAGTCTCAGAAATTTATGAACTGCTTTGGAAGATTATGGTATAGATTATCACCGTTTCAAATACATATTTCTGGAGCAAAAAAATTGCATATTTTCGAAACACGTTCTTAATTTTCCAATAAAATTTGATTATGATTTAAATTAAATTGAAAAGTTGCACCGTTTTGCTGCTGTGTGCTGGGTACTGGGCTCAAAGCCGGGGCTTCGCGGCTTTTTGTTGTGCACCGCCTCGGGAGGTTAGTCACACATGCGCGGTGATAATTCAACGGCAGCCACGGACGAGGCAACATTAAATGGTAGCAGCAACAATGAATCTACCTCCAGCAACATGTTGCCGGTGTCTTGTTAGTTGTGCGGCAAAAATCGTGACAAAGTGCTGCCATTGTTAGGCGCAAATGAAGAAAATGCCATTGTGGAAAAATCTCGGCGAAAAACAATTGCCGTGCCTTGTTGTTGCTGCTTCTCCTGCCATTGCTGCCGTGAAAATGCTTGGCGCACGTTTTGTAATCAATCAATGTGCTGTTAGAAGCCAGAAACCCAGAGCAGGACCAAAATATTTGGATGCCATGTTTCCAGGCAACACGCCGAAGAGTCTAACGAGTTGTCATTTGGAGTGGAGAAGGTTCCTGTGGAGAAAGTACTGTGCATTCTGTAGATCCGTCATTGAAAGTTTGCTGGAAAGTAAGGGGGAATACTTAATAACTCACTGGTGCCGAGGATATTGAAAAAATGATCGTGTGGGCTGAAGTGATTTCAGTCAGGGATAAGTAGAGGTTGATGGGAATTTACTAGCTGGAGTTATAAGTGAGTCAAATGTATGCTCGATATGCATCTTGTTATTAAAAATCCTTTGCTAAAACTGTCACATAATGGAGATCTTTCTTGATAAAAACTAGTTCGCTTTGAGACATTAACTCAGAGAAGTTTCAAATATAACTTATTCTTTTCTTTTCCCCTTTTAGAAACAATTATAAAATACATTTTCCCACACAATCCTATTGCTTAGGTAGTCCATGACATAAAAGACATTGTTGTGAGAACACTTGCATCTCTTTTTCAGTTTACGAGCAGCTAAAAGTCACACAGAAAATCAAACGCACCTGAGTGAGAATTCTATTTGTGGACTTGCACCTGCCACTCACTTCCTCGGTTCTCGAGTGCTAACTGAGTCTTGAAATGGCCTGGAGAAGAGCTCCTCTGACTTCTATTCCGAAAATCTGGCAGCCATAAAGTATGAATATATTGGCCGGCGAACGCGAACGCGCAGTTCGATTGCCATGAATGGAGTGCAATTCAATTTGTGTTGATTTTACGAGACTCGAATGCTCTCCTCCAGCCTGCCCAATTTTACAGCCAACTAATTTTTATGAACCGCCGAAGCGCATACTCCACAAGCTGCCCAATCGGCAGTCTCCTCGCTGTGAGTTTCCCAGTCTCGGTGACCCTAATGAACTGACATGGGACGACTGTGCCAATGACTGTGTTTCCGTGGTGCGGCGCTTGCTCATCCGCGGGCGAAGTGGGTGCCACTGCGACCCCCCTACCCCCAACGGATCCCGAGCTCCACGGTTGTGTACGAGTATGTTGCAATGCCCAAAGACTTGAAAAGTTTATTGACTGGAAATAATTTATTAATTATTGTGTGCGCTTGACTTGGGTTTCATTCACGTCTCTGCGGATGCACATTTATTTTCGAGAATATTATTTTCTAATTAATATTTTCGTCAAAGCTGTGGAGATTACGCTTAATGGCATCGTTTGGGTGGCATTTTAAAACTGATTGCGGGGCTTGACTTTTGCAATCGTTTGTGAGGCTGATTAGTGGCCACAATAATGGCTGTAATCGAACCGATTGCTCACCCCAGTGGCTGCCAATGATGCGAGGTGTTACATGACAAAATGTGACAAGACAGCGATTTTGCATTTATGCATGGAGATAGTGTTCGATGGGAGGAAATGGTTTATGGGCCAGTTTAAGTGCTTAGTTGTATTTTATATGATAAAGAATTAATTGTAATTAGGTTATTATTAACAATATTATTAACAATATTTAAAGATTTGGGTTGTGGCAAGTCTTAAAGTAACCATCTAAGCTTCAGTGCTGCCCGGAGACCTTTCTAAGCTCTCCTCCCACGCCGGTGAACCGAAATAAAAACGTTGCATGCTGTATCCCCGAAAAATAGGACACATTTCCCGCACCAACATGTGGCTGGCTGGCTGACTATAAATCTCAGCCTTTGTCTTGCCCAATCCCCGCGTGGAGCTGGGCTACATAGATTTGCACTCGAAAAGTTTGCGGCGCATGCGCGACGAAGAACATTTGTACGAGCAATTAAAATCACACCACGACCAAAAAGGAGAAGCAGACGACGACATGGACGCTGGCGATAGCAAAACATGGCAACCAGGCACTAGATACGGATACCGGGCAGGAGGTGGCAGGAGACGGGCCTTCGATTGGAGCGAAAGTCTGGGCCATAAATAAGAAAATCAAAATGCCAAACTTCTTGCCCCTGCGCGGCGCCCCGAAAAGTGTTTTCGATAATGACCCGGTTACTGTTTGAAAGCCTCTGCGGCGCTCACTTTATATATGATTTTTAGGGGTAATTTAGTTTAGAAATAGTTTATACCTTTAACTGACAAATAACTACATATAATATAAAATTATTTCTTCAGAATTTTTTACATTAAATTAGGCTATTTTTCCCCCTTTTATTTATTGTTTCAATTAATTTTTTGGCCTAAATTTCATATATTATGTTTACTTTTAGCTTTTGACATCGACAAAGTTTTTCTTTATATTTTTTTCTTAAGAGAAAGTAAATATCGATACTGTATTGATGTGTATAATTTTCCATTTAAACAAACTTTCTGATATTTTTCATATCATTCTGAGAACTATATTTTTGGCAACATATTACAACAAACTTTTATTTGCTTTTCACTAATATACATTCATAAACTCCCCATTGAAGACAAGCTTTTGAAATACTTTCATGTTTATCAACGTATTGGGTTTCAATAACAATATAATAAAATATTAGGTATCTGCTAGTCGAAATAGAATATTTTTTATAACGAATTTATTGGAGCAATAAATTCGAGTATTTGTTTGTTTTGCATTGGCAATTGTAAACAAATTGTCACTTGACAATTACATTTGTGTTGGCCACATTCATTAGTGTCAATGTTTTGGCTTTGCATGCATCCGTTACCGTTACTCCGGCGATTTATGTCACATTTGCTGATGCGCTTGGAAATTATTTGAAATTTATTGCCTCCGAGGATCCTCTTGCTCCATTTCGACTGATGCGTTGACAGGCCAACGTCCAAAGCCACAACTGGAGCCGCAGAGCGGACAGCGCATGTATGCTGCTCCATTTTGTCCATTTATACGCTTCTTGATTACCTTGGACAGACAGTCTGTCCAAGTGGTTGTGTCTATAAAGACGCTTTGCCATGGCAATTTTTCAGCCTCCTCATTTTGCGGCTTGGTGAAAAAGATACTCCATCGCTTGCCGCAACATTTTAAGTACAATTATTTCTTTTTGGTGGGCATAATTTTGTAATGGCTTGGCCTACATGAGAACTGAGGCCTATTAAATGGCTCTGCGATGACATATAAATAACTCCAAGTAATTGAAGGCGATGAAACCATTTTAAAGAGATTTAAAATCAGGGTGCCACACAAAATCCTTCCCTCGCACAAACTCATTTGTTATGGCAGCTGATGATGAATATTGATTCGAGTGTTTCTACATATTTTTACAGTTTTTAAGTGTCTTAGAAAAGGAATCTTCACTATTCTAGAGTAATTTGTACTATTTTTTCCTTTGCTTATAAATATTTTTCATACATAATTATGTTCACTTTCGAGAGTTTGTGGATTCCCCTCTAAAACTACATTTGCAGAGTTTCTTTTTTGTATCCACGATAATATCCATTATCTTCCCAAAATAACTTATTGGTTCTTTTTAAGGCACCGCCAATGCCACAGCAAAATTAGCCCACCAAACGTATAACTTCATTTCGATCGGATTGTCTGGGCGAAACCACAACAAACGCAACCGCATCCACGAAATGCAATTAATTGTCAAAGTATTTAACACAAATATTTGAAATTGTTTCGCTAATCAGTTGCCTCGAGCGAACAGGGGCAGAGTCAAAGTGGATTCGAATTTTGCTAGCCATTTTCGAGATTTTTTCGGGGTCCGCTTTAGAGTCTGCGTCCAGAGCATTCCGATGTCCATAAAAATGTCACAGCAGCGGAATAAATGCACCGCCAACAACAACGGGCACAGCCACAGCCCCATTAAAATATGCCGATCGGCTTGAATTGCCAAAGTGGCTTGGCTTGGCTTGGCTTCGTTTGGCTTGCCTGGCCTGGGCCTGGCTTTAAAACTGGACACCATCGTGGCTCCATGCAGTCTGTGCCGGAGTCTGCGACTTTGCTGTGGTCCACTCAGCACGAAAGTGTGTCTGGGCACTCGCCGGGGCTACTGGGGCCGCTGGTGAGCGGCAAATGGAACTGATTACAAAATATGACCGCCGGCTAAATGTATCTCGCAGTTTGCTGCTTAATTTCTTCGATAGCTGCACAATTTCTGCGTGGGTTATAAATTTTCAGCGGTCTCTAGACCAAACGCACGTGCTACTGTTGACGATTAAAGCGGTTTCTGCTTAGCTCAAGAGCTTGACAAAGTTGGTAAAGTAAATGTTGGCTTAAGGCTAAGAGCGTTCTTAGCATGGAAATAGCTAAATGTGTGACATACTCTTTAAATTCTAGTTCGAGAATAAAATAAATATTAGAATAAAGCTTCTTATTCCAGCATTAAATATTAAGTAAAGTTCAAACAATTCTTAGAAATTTAATTATAAGCTCACAGCTTTCATTTCGTCAGCAAAAAGGAAAACCATCTGAAACTTATTCCCAGACCATAAAATCAGAAGACTACAGTTGACTGCTGGCAAAGGAAAAAACGGCAACAGTAGTCAAAAGATACAAATAAAAACATATTGTGCTATGCTAAAGGTTGCATCCAGCCAAAAGCATAAAGAGATGACAGGCCAACAATTAGAAAACATAAAGAAAACACTGCACAGCCGCGGGACGGGTACAAAAGTACATTTAAATGGGGAGAAAAATAAAAGACATTCGAGAGGTTGTGCAATCCGAGTTCTTGTTCAAGTACAACTCAATGAACACACACTGTGCCTGCCACCTTCTGAGCCACTGCTTTTCGTTTACAAAACAAGCCAAGTGGTTATCCGAGACGAGTTTTTGCCCATTGTCCATTCTGTGAGTGGTGTTAAAAAAGATAGAAAAAGCCACTTCAAGGAGAACCGGCCACAAAAAGTATCCCATTACAATGGTGTGTAAGTAATGCATTTCGAATGATGGTCGGAGTTGAATTTGAAGATGGAATGGCCTCAAGAAAAATGTTAATGTCCGACCACTATAAAACGATATAATTGAGAGGCAATTTATTCTTTAAGAGATCTTTTACTATTATTATTTTTCCATGTGGTTGAGTTGGAGAAGCTTGCCAAGAACTTTGAAAAAATAAATAATGATTATTGCCCGATATTAGTCACAAGATTTCAAAGCTATTCGGATGCACATCCCACCCAGAATGGTTTCCATGGAAATTACATTACTACCCGAAACAATTAATAACAAATCTTTAAATGCTTTTGAGTCAAATCACTTCCTTGAAAGATCATTTGATCAATCAACCCCATTTTAATTGCCACAAGAAACAGATGCACATCCCACCCCAGAGCATGACTGATTTGTGCATTAAGCTCTTCGAATCGAGGCCAACGGGGAGAGCCCCAGAAGCGCATCAAAGTAGAACACCAATTTAATTATGTTTTCCGAGATATTAATGGACTCCGCTGCCCACCTTCTGGCACGCTCCCCATCTGGTTTCAATAGGTGCTCTCGATTTATTCGGGAGCAAGTTCATTTGGGAAACCCTTTGTTTTTAGACTGTAATCTGTAATCGGGTACTTACCCTCGCAGGCCACTGCAAATTGTTCCTCGGGCTCCGGAATCAGCTCCCAGTCGTCGTCATCATCGTCGTCGGCATCGCCATCAGCATTGCTTTGGCGCAAGGCTGCCAGGTCCTCCAGTCGGTCAGCAGTGGCATTCATGCCGAAGTAGCCATCCTGGCACTCGTGGCACTTCAGACCCATCACGCCCTCCTTGCACTGGCACTGCCCAGTCTTTGGATCACACCTGTCGCGGACCTCCGAGCCAAGTGGGTCGCAGTTGCACGCCGGGCATCGCAGCTCCACGTGGGCGAAGCCGGCGTCGCACTCGTCGCATTTCTGACCCGCGTACCTCGGCCGGCACAGGCACTGGCCGTCGGTGCTGTCGCAGAGCCCGCTCTCAGATCCATCGGCGTGACAGAGGCAGGGTTCACAGCCCACGGCTGGGTCACCCCAGTGGCCCATGCGACAGCGTTCGCAGTGCCAGCCCTCAGTGTTGCCTCGACAGGTGATGCACTCGCCAGTGGTGACGTTGCAGGGACCGCCGGCGCAGTCACAGCGCTGACAGCTGCTCCCCAACTGGAGGGGATCACCGAAGTAGCCGTCGTCACACACCTGGCAATGGTCACCCGTGTAGCCCTCCGGGCATTGTGTGCAAATGTATTCGGCGTGCTCGATAAGCTCGAACTGGGGGTTCAGGTCTCGGTAGTTGTAGCTCTTCAGCTGACAGCTGGGCGAGAAGTTGTTGGAGTCCTCGGACAGGGGGCAGGCGCAGCGGCGGCAGTCGTGCGGAGTGCCCTGCAGGGGATTCCCATAGAAGCCCAGTCGACAACGCTCGCATCTGAAAGATGGAAAATTAACAAATAGTTACTAAAAAACACAAGACTTGCATCAAAAATTATAATTGGAACGCGATACGTTGTTGATAACTGATCACTGCTTGATTTTTTTTTTTTTTTGATTCTATCGATGGTATCGATATGACAAACATGAAACAGGGAATGGAACCAAAGAAAATATACAGAAATGATTATTCATTCTTATTAGTCACTATTTTGTAATAATTATTATTATTAAATTTAATTTATTAAATAATATTTTTGTATGTTAATGTTTCTGCAGGGCTGCATTGCGGCAACAAATTTTAAAGCTTCAATGTTTGAAAAAATATTTTAAGAGGTCAAAAACTATTGCTTGAACATTGTATTTATCTACCATATTCAATTACTTATACATATATTAGTTTTAATATACATATGTACATATAAGTTTTCATAAAAAAGGATATAAGTATTTTATAAACATAAAAATTGCAAAATTATTAGCCGCATAAAATTAGATATTGACTGTGTGACAGCTAATGAGTTGTGACAGTTACAAGGCTTTAGCCTTAAATTGAAATTTAAGTGGAATTGTTGAATTGAAGTTGAAATTGTCAGTGTGCCTGCCGGCACTAATAAAGTAAAAAAAAATTTCTTTTTCTGGAAACCCCCGAGAACAAAACAGTGAGGTTTATGCGCTGGCTAGATGTGGTGAGTTAGCCATCGCCCGAACACTATATGGGGTTCGTGACTTGGCTGGCTCTGAACTGTGGAATGTGGAATGTATTCTTATTCATAGAAGATGTTTATTTTGTATGGCTCTAGGGGGAATACAATACAACTTTTCTTTGGTTTAAATAATGTTTTCTGTAATATTGTAAATTAATTAAAGTGCATCGGTATATTTGGTAAAATTCACCATATCCCCATATACAAAATGTTAACTTCCTCCTTGTTACTTACCGATCTCCAAAGGTGTTGTGCATACAATCACCGCAGTTTCCGCTCTGCAGGTCGCAAGAGTTCGAATGTCCGTTACAGGGACAGGGGATGCACTTGCTCAACAGCTGGTGGTCCGTGGTGTTTTCGTAGATGCGCTTGAATCCAAAGGCGCAGCCCTCGCAGGAGAGCCCAGTGTAGCCGGCGGGGCACAGACACTGCTCTACTTGGCTGGAGGACTGACCGCCCAGCTCCACGCCGCCGGAGTAGATGACAGCCCGCCTCAGGGAAGTGTCTCCCTGATCGGTGTGGAAGGCGGCGCGAATGAGAACAGCGTCGAGTGAGACAAGAACGGAGAGGAACTGCGACCTGGTGACGGGTTCTCCATGATAATCGCCTGTTTCTGTTCGGCGCAGCCTGGTCTTTATATCCTTGACAGAAGGAGGCACATGGTACCAGCCCTGCTCGGTTAGCGAGACATTCAGGCTGGCCTCCAGGCCCTCGAAGGACTCGTCTCCGAAGGCGATCTTCATGCCGTTCTTTCCCCACAGGATAACGTTGGGTCCTGTGGTTGGCTTGCCCGATGTGTCGCCGCGTAGCACATACCAGGAGAGGAGCAGCTGGAGACGCGCTCCATAGCTGGTCAGGCGGTTGCCCAGATAACCCACTGGAGCCTGCCAGTAGATGGCCTCCATCTCGTCCAGTTCGTTGGCAAAGATGAGGCGGTTTTGCTCGGCATCCACGGGTATCGGGATCGGGTGCAGTCTCTGGATATTCGTTAGCTTCCAGTCATTGAGCGTTTCAAAGGCCAGAGTCTGGAGCTTGGCACTGCTGCACGTCTGCGAGACGCCGGAGCACCAGCAGCTGGTGCAGCCCAGAGGATTATCCTTGCTCAGATCAAAGTGCCCGGCCACGCACTCGGAGCAGGTGCTGCCCTCCACATTTGCCTTGCACTGGCAGCTGTCCGCGCAGGATCCATCGGACGCGGTGGTTCCCCTGTCGTCGCACTGGCACCGCTTGCAGGTCTCCCCATAGTAGCCCGGAGCACACTCCTCGCAGCTCCTGCCCTGAAAGCCCTCGAGGCAGTGGCAGTGTCCGCCCTCCGGCTTACAGAACCCTGAGGACCGCTTTGGGTCGCAAGAGCAGGGCAGGCAGGGATTTGTGAGCGGGGCATCCAGCTCCCTGTAGTAACCACCCTCACAGAACTCGCACTCGTTGCCGGCAGTGTGGTTCGAGCAGCTCTGGCAGATGCCCTTGTCCAGGAAGGAGTCGTAGGCACAGCTCTCGGCATGGCCGTTGCACTGGCAGATCTCGCACTCTCCCCCTGGCCGGTAGGGCCGGTCCTGAAAGAGCGGACAGCACTCGTCGCACTGCCGGCCGCAGGTGTTGTGATGGCAGACGCACTGCATCAGGGGGTCCGACGGTGACTCCTGGGTGCGATTCGCATGGCCGTGGCAATCCAGGCGGGCACTCACCCGCAGCTGCTTCAGTGAGTAAAAGCTGCGCTTCTCCAGCGAAGCAGAGTCCAACAGCCAGTCCACGCTGTTGTCCAGGTTCGCCGTGGAGTGCATTCCCTGGAGGCGTATCCTCAGGAAGCGAGCGGTTATGAACTCCATCAGCTCAGGACTCTGGTCAGTGGCACCCGGCCGATTCTTCAGCAGGGACACGTGCAGCTCCCCGTTCTCGAGGGGTAACGGTTTTGAGAACTGCGTGGAGCAGATAACTTCGGTGTCGTTCTGGAAGACGTACTTGCCGTTCTGCCCGGACAGATTCCAGCGCCTTCGGCAGTCTGCGTCGCTTAGGCCAAAGTACTGCCAAGGCTCAAATTTAATACCGTCCAGGGATCTCTCCAGGATCCAGGATGCTGGACGGGGAGAGTTGGCAGATTTCAGCAGGACAAAGAATATTTGATAGGTCTGAAGGGAAAGAGAAAGAAATAAGGAAATGGATCAGTTTTAATGCAAAACATATAATATATTGAAGGCTTAAATATTAATTATAAGAAAAAAGTTTTCATTTCCAAGATAAAATATAAATATGTTTATGTCTCTAAAGCAGGACAATCTCTCGATCTGTTTAACCCCCCTTTAACAACCAAATGTTTTCTTTCTAAGATGTACCAATATTTATACATTATTTCTTTGAATTTCAAAGTATAAGCCTTCTTATTAAATTTTCTCTGCAATCATGTGTTCTCTCCCCACAAACTTGTCTGTCTTCACACCTCGTCGACATCAAATTTTTTTTAGCCACTGGGCCCATGAGCAATAAATTATCAACGCACCCAAATGTCAATGTTTCTGTCACCAGCTGATGTTTCTATTCAGCTATATCTTTGCATCTGTGACTACCAACGAACTGCGTTCAGTCGAGTATCTAAAGCCGCGCAGTACTGCGAAATCTTTTAACCCAACATTGCCATTGCCGCGTCATAAATTTCCCAGACTGTCAACCGACCGCAGGCCCAGGCGCAGGCCGACCCTCCAAAGCTGCCGCCCAACTGTGGCTCCTTCAAAGTGGCCGGCAGCCACGGCTGACAAACGATATTTGGAAAAATTATTGGAGGGGGCGGCGGCAGGGGGAAAAAAGCGAAATGCCAAAAACGTCGCGTGTTCGAGACGCTGAAAATGTTGCGCCTATCGAAGATCAGCGACCAAAAAAGCCACACAAGACCCCGGAGAGACCAAAATGAAAAACAAAATCAATAAAAGGCATGCAATTGAATTTTCCGACGGGCGACTTGTGTCGAAGGTGTGGCCAGGTGTATAATTGATTACAACGCACTGACTTGGGCCGGCCCCACGGCGCCATTCAACGAGGTAAGCGTATTTAAGTTTTCCATGGAAACTTTTTACCAGTCATCATAGGCCGCCGAGATAAAACAACTCTATCGAATTTCAAAGCCACTTGTTTACCCGCAACTCACTAAGTAGCTAATGGCATCGTCGCACACAGATTGCCCGATTTGCCGGGCTGATAAAATGCAAATACACAAGAAGCCAAAAGTCGGGTAGAGTGGAGAGGAGATACTGGTTGCTGCCTGTATTTTATTACGGCTACAACTGCGCCTGTCAAGCTGATAAGATTAGAGGAATAAATAAGTGAAAGAGATATTACAGCAGCATATCTCGAAGGAGGCGAAGGAGGAGCAATTTCAACTGCTTGTACTTTCAGAAGCTCTAGCATTCTGGCACTTCCGATTATCCTTTAGGAAGCCACTGAACCTGACACATTCGAAAGGCTGAGATAAGTTATCTGCAGACAATTAACGTTCTTCCCATCAAATTTCTGTCTGAAGTCTCGATTGCAATCAGCTTTGGCTCTGAACTGATTTCCCGAACGAGAACAAGTTCCAGATAAAGGAGCAGGCCTTCTCCTTCCCCGTGGAGGGACGTGAAAATCGTTGTAGATTGCAATCGAAGAGGCAGCAGGTGATGGCCTCAAGGGTAACGCTCTGACGTTTTTATCAGTTTGGACCAATTGACGGCAACAACAGCAAACGTGTTTACATCGCCGCGATGAAGATCATTCTTTGTATAAATATTTGGTCAGCGGATAGCGGATCCCTGCTCAGAGGGAAGAACCTGTTGCCGTCAGATACTTGTCAACTGATAAGGTCAAGTCGGGCAGAGACTCTAACCAAATTGCTAAAATATTCCAACGAGACAACTTTATTTGCTACCGAAGTTACGGCGATAATTTGAGTTGATAAACGAAACTGAGTAGGAGAGAGAGCATTGCATGTCGTAAATTACACGAATTAACATTTATGGCAATCAAATATTTATCGCTCAATGAAGAAAGTCCATCAGGCACAGCTGACAGGAAACTTCCTCCGCACGGAGGCGGGAGGCCCCCGAAAACCAACACGGACGCTCCGTTAATTGCCAAAAAAAAGGGAGGGAAAAACTCATGACATCGTAAAATTTCTAAAATAAACCGGCGAAAAATTGAAGTAGACAGACTGAAACGCCAAAAATAAAAGACAACAAATTTAGGGCTTCGCTTTTAATTTTATTTGGGTCTGCTAGTCAGCTAGACAGCATTTTATCTGGGTATATTTTTTTGGCAAATTATGCAGTTTTCCGACTCATTTGAGGCGAACGAATCTTTTATTTGTTGGAACGCTTTTTGTGTGTTGGCACGCTTTTAGATAACATGGTGAATGAACCCCCACATGTCAGACATGCTGCTCGTGTGTTTTTCTGCACATTTTCTTAGTTTTCCCTCTATTTGGCAGGCGGGATTTTCACTTCGACGTGTTGGTTGTTTGGTGGCTCAACCCAAAGTAATCGAAAAGTTTTATGTCTGCTGCATGGGTTTTATCTCTGGAAACTGGCGCATTAATGCAGCTCAAGAATGAGTAATGTTTGGAGTAACTTGTTTGAATTTTAAGAAAAAATGTGGCGGTTCTGAGCTGAGGTTTCTAGCAAAAGTTTAACGCTTAAATGCTTAGACAGAATTGATTTTATTCGGTTCAAAAATAGTATTTGAAGTGTCTAAGCAAATTATGAGATTTGTTTATTATTGTATAAGTTTATGTATAAGTTTAGCTTTAACATAAGCTAAAAATAAAATTATTAAAAATTTTTAACTAATTTATACAGAATAAATCGTTTTAGTAAATTTGGTAGTCTTCATGGAAATATCTTTTAAAATATAAAATAAAATAATGATAACAAAATAAACTACGTTTAATGGCAAAATTCGCATTAATAAAAGGATAATTAGACCACAGTGAACGGCAGTGAATGTGGTCTTATGAAATATTTAATTTGTAAATTTCAATATAAGTTTTTAATTTATATTTTATGGCAGTAAACATTTCCCTTTCACCCATTCCAGCATTTGCCATTTAAAATCAACTTCACTTCCTGGTAAAATAGCATGAAAACAATCCAAGCAAAGCTTCAATCACGTTAAAGCCACAACCCAACCCAAAAAAAAGAAATAAACTTTCAGGAAACTCAGGCAAATGCAGATAAATGCCGCGACAGCTCAAGCAAGCTGAGGAAGCATTCTTTAAAAGGCAAATTCAGGGAAAAATGTCGAAAAAAGCCAAAATCGCAGCCAAACAAATAAATAAATTGACCATTAAAATAATTGCTGTGCCTAAAATGCGTCTCGTACGTGGCTTGTTGCACGCTTTGCTTGTTGCTGCCGTTGCTCTTGGCGCTGCACATGTTGCAACAACTTGTCAAACATTTGAATTACAGTTACGAAACGCAACCCATTCCGATGCCTAGTGACCGGCCCCACGGTCTCTCTCTCTTTACTCACTTTATTTTTTGGCCAAATTTGGCTAAATTTAATGAAGCAATTAAGTGTCTGTATCGGAGAGATACATAAAAAACAAACACTAAACATTTCAAATTGGAAAAAACACGGATTTCTAAGGCGGGACTGTATGCTGCTGTCAAAAAAAATTAAAAACTTAAAACTTATAAAAATTTTTGTTATAATTTTTTAGGAGTTCGAGCATGTATTTTTATTAAATATATTGAAATATTTTTTCTGGAAACACAAACTGTACCTATTGTTTGAATTAAGTTTCTCGAGTGAGAGGTGACTTCCTACAGACTCCTTTTACTCCTGGCCCTCAGATGGAGCCTGCAGACAGATTCCACTTGCAACTATCTGGCCCTCAGATGGGGCCTGCATACTGCTTCCATTTGCGACCTCCTGGCCCTCAGACGGGGCCTGCAGACAGATTCCACTTGCGACGATCTGACCCTCAAATGGAGCCTGAAGCCCTATTTCAGTTGCGACCTCCTGGACCTCAGATGGGGCCTGCAGACAGATTCCACCTGCAACTATCTGGCCCTCAGATGGGGCCTGCAGACAGATTCCACTTGCAACTATCTCGCCCTCAGATGGGGCCTGCATACTGCTTCCATTTGCGACCTCCTGGCCCTCAGACGGGGCCTGCAGATAGATTCCACTTGCGACGATCTGACCTTCAAATGGGGCCTGAAGCCCTATTTCAGTTGCGACCTCCTGGACCTCAGATGGGGCCTGCAGACAGATTCCACTTGCAACTATCTGGCCCTCAGATGGGGCCTGCATACTGCTTCCACTTGCAACTATCTGGCCCTCAGATGGGGCCTGCATACTGCTTCCATTTGCGACCTCCTGGCCCTCAGATGGGGCCTGCAGACAGATTCCACCTGCAACTATCTGGCCCTCAGATGGGGCCTGCAGACAGATTCCACTTGCGACGATCTGACCCTCAGATGGGGCCTGCAGACAGATTCCACTTGCAACTATCTCGCCCTCAGATGGGGCTTGCATACTGCTTCCATTTGCGACCTCCTGGCCCTCAGACGGGGCCTGCAGACAGATTCCACTTGCGACGATCTGACCTTCAAATGGGGCCTGAAGCCC